>WFAB01003196.1:0-19722 GCA_018977245.1 Lethenteron camtschaticum | reverse complement strand
ACTCACCTTACTCACCTACTCACTCACCTACTCACTCACCTTACTCACTTACTCACCTACTCACTCACCTACTCACTCACCTACTCACTCACCTACTCACTCACTCACCTACTCACTCACCTACTCACTCACCCTACTCACTCACTCACCTACTCACCCTACTCACCTACTCACTCACCTACTCACTCACCTACTCACTCACCTACTCACTCACCTACTCACTCACTCACCCTACTCACTCACCTACTCACTCACCTACTCACTCACCTACACCACTCACCTACTCACTCACCTACTCACTGACCATACTCACTCACCTACTCACTTACCCACTCATCACCCACTCACTCACCCACCCACTCACCCACCCACCCACCCACTCATTCACTCACCCACCCACCCACCCACTCACCCACCCACCCACTCACCCACTCACCCACCCACCCACTCACCCACCCACTCACCCACTCACCCACCCACCCACCCACCCACTCACTCACTCACCCACCCACCCACCCACCCACTCACTCACTCACCCACCCACCCACCCACTCACCCACCCACCCACCCACCCACCCCACTCACCCACTCACCCACTCACCCACTCACCACCCACCCACCACTCACCCACTCACCCACCCACTCACCCACCCACCCACCCACCCACTCACCCACTCACCCACCCACTCACCCACCACCCACCCACCCACTCACCCACTCACCCACTCACCCACTCACCCACCCACCCACTCACCCACTCACCCACCCACTCACCCACCCACCCACCCACCCACTCACCACTCACTCCACTCACCCACTCACCCACCCACTCACCCACTCACTCACTCACTCACCCACCCACTCACCCACCCACCCACCCACTCACCCACTCACCCACTCACCCACTCACCCACCCACCCACTCACCCACTCACCCACCCACTCACCCACCCACCCACCCACTCACTCACTCACTCACCCACTCACCCACCCACTCACCCACTCACTCACTCACTCACCCACCCACTCACCCACTCACCCACTCACCCACCCACTCACCCACCCACTCACTCACTCACCCACTCACCCACCCACTCACCCACTCACTCACCCACGTCTGTGTCTCTCCCCCCCTCGCCACCGGCTCCAGGTTTGAGAAGTTCAACACTCGCTACCTGAAGCGCATCCTGCTGCGCGACCCGACCTCCCGGGAGTCGTCCATCGTGAACACGTACAACAAGATCGAGCGTCGCCTCGCCATCCAGCAGATCACGCAAGCACCCTCCACCGCCTCCGCTCTGTACGTAGTGTACACACACACACACACGTACACACACGTGTACACACACACACACAGACACACGTGTACACACACACACACAGACACACACACACGTACAGGCATGCACACACACACGTGTACACACACACGTACAACAAGATCGAGCGTCGCCTCGCCATCCAGCAGATCACGCACGCACCCTCCACCGCCTCCGCTCTGTACGTAACACACACACACACACACAGACACACACGTACACACACACACACACATACACACACAGGCACACAGACACACACACAGACACACACACACACAGACACACACACACACAGACACACACACACACAGACACACACACACACAGACACACACACACAGACACACACACAGGCACACAGACACACACACACACAGACACACACACACACAGACACACACACACAGACACACACACACAGACACACACACACAGACACACACACACACACAGACACACACGTACACACACACACACACATACACACACAGGCACACAGACACACACAGACACAGACACACACACACACAGACACACACACACACAGACACACACACACAGACACACACACAGGCACACAGACACACACACACACACACAGACACACACACACACACACAGACACACACACACACAGATACAGACACAGACACACACACACAGACACACACACACAGACACACACACACACACAGACACACACGTACACACAGACACACACACACACACACAGACACACACACACACAGACACACACACACATACACAGACACACACACACAGACACACACACACAGACACACACACACACACAGGCACACAGACACACACACACACAGACACACACACACAGACACACACACGCAGACACACACACACAGACACACACACACACACACAGACACACACACACACAGATACAGACACACACACACACACAGACACACACACACAGACACACACACGCACACACACAGACACACACACACACACAGGCACACGCACGTGTACACACACACAGACACACACACACAGACACACACACACCGACACACACACGCACAGACACACACACACAGACACACACACACAGACACACACACACAGACACACACACACAGACACACACACACACAGACACACACACTCGCACTCTGCTGTGTACTACAAAGTGAACTCACAGAGGAATGTCTAACCCCAAGCAGCACCCCGGACAGGAACTATTCACATCGTCATCATCATCGTCACTTGCCCCTACAGTCTGTTAGAGGCTACACGGGGGATCTTGTCTGTGTAGGTAGCTACTACTAACAGCACTTGCCCCTACAGTCTGCTGAGGCTACACGGGGGATCTTTGTCTGTGTAGGTAGCTACTACTAACAGCACTTGCCCCGACACTTTGTCAAGGCTACGCGGGGGATCTTTGTCTGTGTAGGTAGCTACTCGCTACTACTAACAGCACTTGCCCCTACACTCTGTGAAGGCTACGCGGGGGACCTTTGCCTGTGTGTGTGTGCCAGCTACCGGCAGGGCGAGGAGGCGGTGGTGGTGGCGCCTGAGACGATGAACCCGGAGCGCATGGAGGACGTTCGCAAACTCGTGGAGCAGCACTTCTACCGCACACGCCAACGCGTACGTACACACACACACAGTGTGTACACACACACACAGTGTACACACATACACAGTGTACACACACACACAGTGTACACACACTCACAGTGTACACACACACAGTGTACACACACACTCACAGTGTGTACACACACACAGTGTACACACACACACAGTGTACACACACACAGTGTGCACACACACACACACACAGTGTACACACACACACACACAGTGTACACACACACAGTGTACACACACACAATGTACACACACACACACACAGTGTACACACACACAGTGTACACACACACTCACAGTGTGTACACACACACAGTGTACACACACACACAGTGTACACACACACAGTGTGCACACACACACACACACAGTGTACACACACACACACACAGTGTACACACACACAGTGTACACACACACAATGTACACACACACACACACAGTGTACACACACACAGTGTACACACACACACAGTGTACACACACACAGTGTGCACACACACACACACACAGTGTACACACACCACAGTGTACACACACACAGTGTACACACACACACAGTGTACACACACAGTGTATACACACACACACACAGTGTACACACACACACAGTGTACACACACACAGTGTACACACACACACAGTGTACACACACACACAGTGTACACACACACAGTGTACACACACACAGTGTACACACACACACACAGTGTACACACACACACAGTGTACACACACACCAGTGTACACACACACACAGTGTACACACACACAGTGTACACACACACACAGTGTACACACACACAGTGTACACACACACAGTGTACACACACACAGTGTACACACACACACACACAGTGTACACACACACACACACAACACGTACGTACAAAGACAAAGAACCCCCGTATAGCCTTGACAGAGTGTAGAGGCAAGTGCTGTTAGCGAGCACCTATAAAGGCTACCAGCACTGTGGCTACACACACAGAGGGGTGGGTGGCCAGCACCACCACCATCACCACCACCACCATCATCACCACCACCATCACCACCACCATCACCACCACCACCATCACCACCACCACCATCACCACCACCACCATCACCACCACCATCACCACCACCATCACCATCACCACCATCACCACCACCACCATCACCACCACCACCACCACCACGCCCGACCGCCTTTGTCTCCCCAGTGCTAGCGATGTTCACGACGCTACACCAGCTACTCACTTGAGGCTGAGTCGACCTAGGGGAGGTACCGGTTCAGATGATCGCTGCCACTGAGCGGGAATCGAACTCTGCCGGGTTCGTAGCGCAGCGTAGCGCTAACCACTGCACCACCACTCCCCACTCACACACACACAGTGCGCTAACCACTGCACCACCACTCCCCACTCACACACATACAGTGTACTAACCACTGCACCACCACTCCCCACTCACACACACACACAGTGCGCTAACCACTGCACCACCATTCCCCACTCACACACACACACAGTGCGCTAACCACTGCACCACCACTCCCCACTCACACACACACAGTGCGCTAACCACTGCACCACCACTCCCCATTCACACACACACACAGTGCACTAAACTGCACCACCACTCCCACTCACACACACACACACACAGTGCGCTAACCACTGCACCACCACTCCCCACTCACACACACACACACACAGTGCGCTAACCACTGCACCACCACTCCCCACTCACACACACACACACAGTGCGCTAACCACTGCACCACCACTCCCCACTCGCACACATACACACACAGTGCGCTAACCACTGCACCACCACTCCCCACTCACACACACACACACAGTGCGCTAACCACTGCACCACCACTCCCCACTCACACACACACACAGTGCGCTAACCACTGCACCACCACTCCCCCCCACCCCTCCCACCCCTAAACCCCCCCACCCCCTCCCCCCACCCACCTACCCCAAACCCCACCCACCTACCCACCTCCCCCCACCCCCCCACCACCCCCCACCACCCCCCCCCACCCCCCCACCCACCTACCCCCCCTCCCCCCACCCCCCCCTCCCCCCCACCCCCCCACCCACCCCCCTCCACCACCAGCTGACTTCCTACAACCGCCACACGCTGCCTGCTGACCTGATGGAGAAGCAGGCCGGGGAGATTCTCCTGCGACGGCGAAAGTTCAACGACCTCAAGCGGCGGGTGAGGGGGGGAGGGGGGAGGGGGGGGGAGGGGGGAGGGGGAGGGGGGGTGAGGGGGGAGGGGCAGCGGTGAGGGGGAGGGTGGCGGTGGTGGTGATGGCGGTGGTGGTAATGGTGGTGATGGTGGTGATCGTGGTGGTGGTGGTGGTGGCGGTGATGACCCTGCCGATGGTTCTGCTACTGTGGTTGTTGCTGTGGTTGTTGCAATGGTTACCATGGTTAACCCCATGGTTAACGCCGAGGTGGCGGTTACCGCGGCTGCTGTTACCGTGGTTGTTGTTACCGTGGTGGTTACCGCGGCTGCCGTTACCGTGGTTGTTGTTGCCGTGGTGGTTGCAGTTCAACTCGGAGCGGCCCAAGCGTGTGGAGCTGCAGCACCAGCTGTCCGTCCCCACGGAGGCGGCTCACGGCCACAAGTTGAACCGCGCCAAGACAGGTGGGGGCCTCGCCCTGCAGGGCCTAACACAGACACACACACTCACACAGACACACACACACACAGACACACACACACACACAGACACACACACTCACACACACACACACAGACACACACACAGACACACACACAGACACACACACACTCACACAGACACACACACAGACACACACACACACACACAGACACACACACTCACACACACACACACACAGACACACACACTCACACACACAGACACACACACAGACACACACACACACACACAGACACACACACTCACACACACACACACAGACACACACACAGACACACACACACACAGACACACACACAGACACACACACAGACACACACACACACACTCACACAGACACACACACACACTCACACAGACACACACACACAGACACACACAGACACACACACACAGACACACACACACTCACACAGACACACACACTCACACAGACACACACACAGACACACACACACACACAGACACACACACAGACACACACACACACTCACACACACACACACACAGACACACACACAGACACACACACAGACACACACCACACTCACACAGACACACACACAGACACACACACACACACAGACACACACACTCACACACACACACACACAGACACACACACTCACACACACACACACACACAGACACACACACACACAGACACACACACTCACACACACACACACAGACACACACACACAGACACAGTCACACTCACACACAGACACACAATCACACACACAATCACACACACAGAGAGATACACACACACAGACACACACACTCACACACACACAGTCACACTCACACACAGACACACAATCACACACACAATCACACACACACAGAGATACACACACACAGACACACACACAGACACACACACAGTGATACACACACACAGACACACACACAGACACACAGACACACACACACAGACACACACACAGACACACAGACACACACACACAGACACACACACAGACACACACACAGACACACACACACAGACACACACACAGACACACACACAGACACACACACACAGACACACACACAGACACACAGACACACACACACAGACACACACACAGACACACACACACACAGACACACACACAGACACACAGACACACACACACAGACACACACACAGACACACAGACACACACACAGACACACACACACAGACACACACACAGACACACACACACAGACACACACACAGACACACACACAGACACACAGACACACACACAGACACACACACACAGACACACACACACAGACACACACACACAGACACACACACACACAGACACACACACAGACACACACACACAGACACACACACACAGACACACACACACAGACACACACACAGACACACACACAACACACACACAGACACACACACAGACACACACACAGACACACACACAGACACACACACACACACAGACACACACACACACACAGACACACACACACAGACACACACACAGACACACACACAGTCACACTCACACACACACAGACACACACACACAGACACACACACACACAGACACACACACAGACACACACACAGTCACTCACACACACACACAGTCACACTCACACAGACACACACACACACAGACACACACACACAGACACACACTCACACAGACACAGTCACACTCACACACAGACACACGCACACACACACAGACACACACACACAGACACACACACACACAGACACACACACTCACACAGACACAGTCACACTCACACAGACACACACACACACACAGACACACACACACACAGACACAGTCACACTCACACACAGACACACAATCACACACACAATGACACACACAGAGAGATACACACACACACACAGACACACACACAGACACACACACAGACACACACACAGACACACACTCACTGTGCGTGTGTGTAGTGTATATATTAGTGTATAATGTAGTGTATAGTGTAGTAGTGTATAGTAGTGTATAGTGTAGTAGTGTATAGTGTAGTGTATATAGTGTATAATGTAGTGTATAGTGTAGTAGTGTATAGTGTATAGTAGTAGTAGTCTGTGTGTGTGACTCAGTGTTCTTGCCCGCGACGTTGCGAGTGCAGTGGGCTACTACGTGGACGAGACGGAGGAGGGGGACGAGGAGGTCGCGACCCCCCGCGACCTCCGTGACCCCCGCGATGACCCCGGCACCCCCGGCGACGAGGACGTCTTCACCCCCGGCGACGTCACCGCCGGCTCTCCCCCAGGTCCGCTCCGACAAAAAACTACAATCAACGTTGTCACAACGTGACCCCGTGCTGTGACCCCGGGGTGTGACCCCGTGGTGACCCCACGGTGTGACCTCGTGGTGACCCCGTGGTGTGACCCCGTGGTGACCCCGTGGTGACCCCGCGGTGACCCCACGGTGTGACCCCGTGGTATATATGTATATTATGTTTGTGCATTAATGTACGTACATTATGCATGCAGATTATGCAAATAATGTCCATGCATAATGTGAGTGAGTGAGTTACTAGATGAGTGGGTGAGTGGCTGGGTGAGTGAGTGAGTTACTAGATGAGTGGGTGAGTGGCTGGGTGAGTGAGTGAGTTACTAGGTGAGTGGCTGGGTGAGTGAGTGAGTTACTAGATGAGTGGGTGAGTGGCTGGGTGAGTGAGTGGGTTACTAGATGAGTGGCTGGGTGAGTGAGTGGGTTACTAGATGAGTGGCTGGGTGAGTGAGTGAGTTACTAGGTGAGTGGCTAGGTGAGTGAGTGAGTTACTAGATGAGTGGGTGAGTGGCTGGGTGAGTGAGTGAGTTACTAGATGAGTGGGTGAGTGGCTGGGTGAGTGAGTGAGTTACTAGATGAGTGGGTGAGTGGCTGGGTGAGTGAGTGAGTGAGTTAGTTACTAGATGAGTGGGTAAGTGGCTGGGTGAGTGAGTGAGTTACTAGATGAGTGAGTGAGTGGCTGGGTGAGTGAGTGAGTTACTAGATGAGTGAGTGAGTGGCTGGGTGAGTGAGTGAGTGAGTTACTAGGTGAGTGGCGGGGTGAGTGAGTGAGTGAGTTAGTTACTAGATGAGTGGGTGAGTGACTGGGTGAGTGAGTGAGTTACTAGATGAGTGGGTGAGTGGCTGGGTGAGTGAGTGAGTTACTAGGTGAGTGGCTGGGTGAGTGAGTGAGTTACTAGATGAGTGGGTGAGTGGCTGGGTGAGTGAGTGGGTTACTAGATGAGTGGCTGGGTGAGTGAGTGGGTTACTAGATGAGTGGCTGGGTGAGTGAGTGAGTTACTAGGTGAGTGGCTAGGTGAGTGAGTGAGTTACTAGATGAGTGGGTGAGTGGCTGGGTGAGTGAGTGAGTTACTAGATGAGTGGGTGAGTGGCTGGGTGAGTGAGTGAGTTACTAGATGAGTGGGTGAGTGGCTGGGTGAGTGAGTGAGTGAGTTAGTTACTAGATGAGTGGGTAAGTGGCTGGGTGAGTGAGTGAGTTACTAGATGAGTGAGTGAGTGGCTGGGTGAGTGAGTGAGTTACTAGATGAGTGAGTGAGTGGCTGGGTGAGTGAGTGAGTTACTAGATGAGTGAGTGAGTGGCTGGGTGAGTGAGTGAGTGAGTTACTAGGTGAGTGGCGGGGTGAGTGAGTGAGTGAGTTAGTTACTAGATGAGTGGGTGAGTGACTGGGTGAGTGAGTGAGTTACTAGATGAGTGGGTGAGTGGCTGGGTGAGTGAGTGAGTTACTAGGTGAGTGGCTGGGTGAGTGAGTGAGTTACTAGATGAGTGGGTGAGTGGCTGGGTGAGTGAGTGGGTTACTAGATGAGTGGCTGGCTGAGTGAGTGAGTGAGTTACTAGATGAGTGGCTGGGTGAGTGAGTGAGTTA
The DNA here is from genome assembly GCA_018977245.1 of Lethenteron camtschaticum. Lineage (NCBI taxonomy): Eukaryota > Metazoa > Chordata > Hyperoartia > Petromyzontiformes > Petromyzontidae > Lethenteron > Lethenteron camtschaticum. The sequence goes on along the minus strand of WFAB01003196.1, from coordinate 10,191 downwards.
CTAGATGAGTGGGTGAGTGGCTGGGTGAGTGAGTGAGTTACTAGGTGAGTGGCTGGGTGAGTGAGTGAGTTACTAGATGAGTGGGTGAGTGGCTGGGTGAGTGAGTGGGTTACTAGATGAGTGGCTGGCTGAGTGAGTGAGTGAGTTACTAGATGAGTGGCTGGGTGAGTGAGTGAGTTACTAGATGAGTGGGTGAGTGGCTGGGTGAGTGAGTGAGTTACTAGATGAGTGGGTGAGTGGCTGGGTGAGTGAGTGAGTTACTAGATGAGTGGGTGAGTGGCTGGGTGAGCGAGTGAGTGAGTTACTAGATGAGTGGCTGGGTGAGTGAGTGAGTTACTAGATGAGTGGGTGAGTGGCTGGGTGAGTGAGTGAGTTACTAGATGAGTGGGTGAGTGGCTGGGTGAGTGAGTGAGTTACTAGATGAGTGGGTGAGTGGCTGGGTGAGTGAGTGAGTTACTAGATGAGTGGGTGAGTGGCTGGGTGAGCGAGTGAGTGAGTTACTCGGTGAGTGGCTGGGTGAATGGCTGGGTGAGTGGATGGGTGAATGGCTGGGTGAATGGCTGGGTGAGCGAGTGGGTGAGCGAGTGAGTGAGTGGCTGGGTGAGCGGCTGGGTGAGCGACTGAGTGAGTGGCTGGGTGAGCGAGTGAGTGAGCGGCTGGGTGAGTGGCTGGGTGAGTGGCTGAGTGAGCGAATGAGTGAGCGGCTGGGTGAGCGAGTGAGTGAGCGAGTGAGTAGTGAGTGGCTGGGTGAGTGGCTGGGTGAGTGGCTGGGTGAGCGACTGAGTGAGTGGCTGGGTGAGCGACTGAGTGAGTGGCTGGGTGAGTGGCTGGGTGAGCGACTGAGTGAGCGACTGAGTGAGTGGCTGGGTGAGCGACTGAGTGAGTGTCTGGGTGAGTGGCTGGGTGAGCGACTGAGTGAGTGGCTGGGTGAGTGGCTGGGTGAGCGACTGAGTGAGTGGCTGGGTGAGTGGCTGGGTGAGCGACTGAGTGAGTGGCTGGGTGAGCGAGTGAGTGAGCGGCTGGGTGAGTGGCTGGGTGAGTGGCTGAGTGAGCGAATGAGTGAGCGGCTGGGTGAGCGAGTGAGTGAGCGAGTGAGTAGTGAGTGGCTGGGTGAGTGGCTGGGTGAGTGGCTGGGTGAGCGACTGAGTGAGTGGCTGGGTGAGCGACTGAGTGAGTGGCTGGGTGAGTGGCTGGGTGAGCGACTGAGTGAGCGACTGAGTGAGTGGCTGGGTGAGCGACTGAGTGAGTGGCTGGGTGAGCGACTGAGTGAGTGGCTGGGTGAGTGGCTGGGTGAGCGACTGAGTGAGTGGCTGGGTGAGTGGCTGGGTGAGCGAGTGAGTGAGCGGCTGGGTGAGTGGCAGGGTGAGCGACTGGGTGAGCGACTGAGTGAGCAAGTGAGCGAGTGAGTGAGTGAGTGGCTGGGTGAGTGGCTGGGTGAGTGGCTGGGTGAGTGGCTGGGTGAGCGACTGAGTGGCTGGGTGAGCGAGTGAGTGAGTGGCTCGGTGAGTAGCTGGGTGAGCGACTGGGTGAGTGGCTGGTCGAGCGACTGAGTGAGCGGCTGAGCGATGTAACCCGGCCGTCTTTGTCTCTCCAGGCTTCCCCAACAACGGCCCTCCCCAGAAGCCCCATGGCCCGCGGCTTGGATCAGAGCCCGGGCCACAGCGTCCCGGGCCCAGCTTTGAGGAGGAGGAAGAGGAGGGGGAAGATGGCGGTGGTGGTGATGGAACGAGCCAGCCCTTCCTCAAAAAGAATGCGTGACGGAGGTGTGGTGGTGTGATGATGGTGATGGTGGTGGTGGGGATGGTGGTTGTGGTGGTGGTGATGGTGGTGGTGATGGTAGTGATGGTTGTTTAGATGGTGATTGTGATGATGGTGGTGGTGGTGATGATGATGGTGGTGATGGTGGTGATGGTGGTGATGGTGGTGATGGTGGTGGTGGTGATGGTGGTGATGGTGGTGGTGGTGATGGTGATGGTAGTGATGGTGGTTTAGATGGTGGTGATGGTGGTGATGGTGGTGATGATGGTGGTGGTGGTGGTTGTGGTGATGGTGGTGGTGATGGTGATGGTGATTGTGATGATGGTGGTGGTGGTGGTGATGGTGGTGATGGTGGTTGTGGTGATGGTGGTGGTGATGGTGGTGGTGGTGATTGTGATGATGGTGGTGGTGATGGTGGTGATGGTGGTTGTGGTGATGGTGGTGGTGATGGTGGTGGTGGTGGTGGTGATGGTGGTGGTGGTGGTGATGGTGGTGATGGTGGTGGTGATGGTGGTGATGGTGGTTGTGGTGATGGTGGTGGTGATGGTGATGGTGATTGTGATGATGGTGGTGGTGGTGGTGATGGTGGTGATGGTGGTTGTGGTGATGATGGTGGTGATGGTGGTGGTGGTGATTGTGATGGTGGTGATGGTGGTGGTGGGGATGGTGGTGATTGTGATGGTGGTGATTGTGATGATGGTGGTGGTGGTTGTGGTGGTGGTGATTGTGATGATGGTGGTGGTGGTGGTGATGGTGGTGATTGTGATGATTGTGATGATGGTGGTGGTTGTGGTGGTGGTGGTGATGATGGTGGTGGTGGTTTAGATGGTGGTGGTGGTGATGATGGTGGTGGTGGTGATGGTGGTGATGGTGGTTTAGATGGTGGTGATGATGGTTTAGATGGTGGTGATGGTGGTGATGGTGGTGATGGTGGTGGTGATGATGGTGGTGATGGTGATGGTGATGATGGCCACCCCCATTACCCGCAATGTTCCCCTCTGTGACCCACGTGGTCAGATCTCTCATCCACAACAACACTATACCAACAACACTAACACCAACAACACAATACCAACACCACCAACAGCAACAACACTACTACCACTACCAACACTCCTACTACTCCTACTAACACTCCTACCACTCCTACCACCACTCCTACCACCACTCCTACCACCACTCCTACCACCACTGCTACCACCACCACTCCTACTACCAACATTACTACCACTCCTACCACCGCCACTACCACTGCTACCACTACCACCACCACCACTACTACTACCACCACTACCACCACCACTCCTACTACCACCACCACTACCACCACCACTACCACCACCACTACCACCACCACCACTACTACTACCACCACTACCACCACCACTACCACCACCACTACCACCACCACTACTACTACCACCACTCCTATTACCACCACCACTACCACCACCACTACCACCACCACCACTACCACCACTACTACTACCACCACTACCACCACTACTACTACTACCACCACTACTACCACCACCACTTCCACCACCACCACCACCACCACCGAGGGACGAGTCTACTCTGTCTGGTGTTCAGTGCCTGCGTCTCGTGGAGGGATGTTGGTCGCTGTGCGTTGTGCATCTGCCTCCGGGGCGACTGCGTCACCATGAACTCGGCTTGCAGGTCCTGGACACATTTCACATCGCCCCTCGTGACAAATTTGCACCTCGGCGAGTGAGTAAATCAATGAATTTACTCACTTGTCAAAATAGCGATCACTTTATCTTTAAAGGGAATAGCAGTGCTGCCAATAATACTCACCCAGCCACTCACCCACCTACTCACCCACCCACTCATCCAGCCACTCACCTACTCAACCACCCACTCACCCAGCCACTCACCCACCCACCTACTCACCCACCCACTCACCCACCCACCTACTCACCCACCCACTCATCCAGCCACTCACCTACTCACCCACCCACTCACCCAGCCACTCACCCACCCACTCACCCAGCCACTCACCCACCTACTCACCCACTCATCCATCCGGAGTCAGCTTGACGGGGGCTGGCGGTGTGGGTGGTGGTGGTGGGGTATGTGTGATGATGATGGTGTGGGTGGTATGTGTGTTGGTGGTCTGTGCGGGTGATATGTGTGTGGGTGGTAGTGTTACTGATGGTGGTCGTGCTGTGTTTTAATGGGCAATGTTCGTCTATGACAGTGCTGAGTCTATAGGCAGTGCTGAGTCTGTGGGTGACAGTGCTGAGTCTATGGGTAGCAGTGCTGAGTCTATGGGTAAGAGTGCTGAGTCTATGGGTAGCAGTGCTGAGTCTATGGGTGACAGTGCTGAGTCTGTGGGTGACAGTGCTGAGTCTGTGGGTGACAGTGCTGAGTCTGTGGGTGACAGTGCTGAGTCTATGGGTGACAGTGCTGAGTCTGTGGGTGACAGTGCTGAGTCTATGGGTGACAGTGCTGAGTCTGTGGGTGACAGTGCTGAGTCTATGGGTGACAGTGCTGAGTCTATGGGTGACAGTGCTGAGTCTGTGGGTGACAGTGCTGAGTCTATGGGTGACAGTGCTGAGTCTGTGGGTGACAGTGCTGAGTCTATGGGTGACAGTGCTGAGTCTATGGGTGACAGTGCTGAGTCTATGGGTGACAGTGCTGAGTCTGTGGGTGACAGTGCTGAGTCTGTGGGTGACAGTGCTGAGTCTATGGGTGACAGTGCTGAGTCTGTGGGTGACAGTGCTGAGTCTATGGGTGACAGTGCTGAGTCTATGGGTGACAGTGCTGAGTCTATGGGTGACAGTGCTGAGTCTGTGGGTGACAGTGCTGAGTCTGTGGGTGACAGTGCTGAGTCTATGGGTGACAGTGCTGAGTTTATGGGACAATGTTATTGTTTGTATCATGTAAGATGATGAGCAATGTTAGATGGACGATGTTAGTTTATGAGAAGTCAGAGGCACAAACTCAAATCGTCGTTATGCAGCGGACAGACAATCACAGGGGGAGGGGCCAGGGGGGGCGGGGCCAGATGGGGGGAGGGGCCAGTCGGGGGGAGGGGCCAGATGGGGGAGGGGCCAGGTGGGGGGAGGGGCCAGGTGGGGGGAGGGGCCAGGTGGGGGGAGGGGCCAGGGGGGGAGGGGCCAGGTGGGGGGAGGGGCCAGGGGGGAGGGGCCAGATGGGGGAGTGGCCAGATGGGGGCGTGGCCAGGGGGGGAGGGGCCAGACGGGGGGAGGGGCCAGTCGGGGGGAGGGGCCAGACGGGGGGAGGGGCCAGTCGGGGGGAGGGGCCAGACGGGGGGAGGGGCCAGACGGGGGAGGGGCCAGACGGGGGGAGGGGCCAGACGGGGGGAGGGGCCAGTCGGGGGGAGGGGCCAGACGGGGGGAGGGGCCAGTCGGGGGAGGGGCCAGTCGGGGGGAGGGGCCAGTCGGGGGGAGGGGCCAGACGGGGGAGGGGCCAGACGGGGGGAGGGGCTAGACGGGGGGGGGTCAGAGTTGAGCCGTTGATTGGGTGGTCGCCGCTCGCGACGCAACCAGTTGCAGAGACGGATCTCGTGCGTCAAGCGGTCGCGTGCAACTGGTTTCCCGCGGGTTGCGGAGAGGGGGGGGCAGGGGGGGGGGCTGGGTCGGTCGGTCGGGCGAACGCGGTGGGGGCATCTCGGATTGGTGGTGGTGGTGGTTTTCGTGGTGGCGGTTTTGGTTGTGGCGGTTGCGGTGGTGGTGGTTTTGGTGGTGGTGGTTTTGGTGGTGGCGGTTTTGGTGGTGGCGGTTGTGGCGGTGGTGGTGGTGGTTTTGGTGGTGGCGGTTTTGGTGGTGGCGGTTGTGGCGGTTGCGGTGGTGGTTTTGGTGGTGGCTGTGGTTTTCGTGGTGGTGGTTTTCGTGGTGGCGGTTGTGGTGGTGGCGGTTGTGGTGGTGGTGGTTTTGTTGGTGTGGTGAGTGCGCTTTGAGGGGCGAAGATGGACTTTGGTGTTTTTTGGAGCTTTTAAATGGTGACAAACATCTCGTTTTTTACACAAAGTGTGTGTGTGGTGTGCTTGTAGTTCATGATGACGAACGACGACGATGATGATGCTGGCCTGGCTGATGATGCGATGTGAATAGTTCCTGTCCGGGTGCTGCTTGGGGTTAGACATTCCTCAGTGAGTTCACTTTGTAATACACAGCAGAGTGCGAGTGGTGTGTGTGTCTGTGTGTGTGTCTGTGTCTGTGTGTGTGTGTCTGTGTGTGTGTGTGTCTGTGTGTGTGTGTCTGTGTGTGTGTGTCTGTGTGTGTGTGTGTCTGTGTGTTTGTGTGTGTGTGTCTGTGTGTGTGTGTCTGTGTGTGTCTGTGTGTGTCTGTGTGTGGTGTGTGCGCTCTCTGTGCACCTGACGTGGCACAAGCACCCTGGTGACGTCGCCATCGCTTCGTCGTGTTGGACAACAACAACAACAACAGGAGCAGCAGCAGCTGTTGTTGTTGTTGTCTCTGCGTGCGTGTCTGCATGTGTCTTTGTCTCGTGGTGTCAAAGTGCACCTACCCTGGCACAAGCGCTGTGGTGACATCACCACTCAGCGGTGAATGGCAGCTGTTGTCGTGTTTGTGGTATCTCGATGTGTGTGTGTGTGTGTCGGTGTGTGTGTGTCAGTGTGTGTGTCTGTGTGTCGGTGTGTGTGTCGGTGTGTGTGTCTGTGTGTGTGTCGGTGTGTGTGTGTCTGTGTGGTGTGTCGGTGTGTGTGTGTGTGTCGGTGTGTGTGTGTCGGTGTGTGTGTGTCAGTGGAGGCATGCAGGGCAAGGGTGATGAGTCGGATGACTTCCATGACCCCCTAGGTGCTGGATAAATTGCCCCCTCAAGATGGAGGCATCCTGTTGGGTGACTTTAATGCCCGAGTTGGCCATGACCCAGGCACCAGAATACAGCGCCGGGCAGAGACGATCTCCCAAACGACCTGCTGAGGGAAGGTGGCATCCAGAGGTCGCAACCGGGTACCCGATACCCGTACCCTACCCGATACCCGGCTACCCGTACCCAGCCGGGTACGGGTAGCCGTTTGCAACCCTGGTGCGGCCGGGTACGGGTAAGGAATCAAAACCCGTTTGCGACCTCTGATCTGTGCGCAGACTGCCCAACGTGACATCATCACAACAGTTACACTGAGACTCTTTACCAGTGGCAAAATATAGTAATAGGTTTTTACCCTTTCAACTGGTATAAAAACTGACACCTTTATACAAGGCATCATGTTTGCAATAACCACAACACAAGCATTGCAAACATGATGCCTTGTATAAAGGTGTCAGTTTTTGTACCAGTTTAAAGGGTAAAAACCTACTACTATATTTTGCCACTGGTAAAGGAGATGTCTCATAGTGTAAATGCTTCACCCCGAGCTCTCAATATTCTGATAGTGCGCTGTCTTTGAGTTGTACGCCTTTTGGCGTCATCTGGTCCAACACCAATGGAGACTCGGCTCTAAGAAAAGCTGTCTCGGGTGTGGACCAATCAACTTCAAGGACAGTGCATATCATTATCATCATCAGAGTTTTCTTTTGTTTGCATTTTGACTGCTTGTGTTGTGGTTATTGCAAACACGATACCTTGTATAAAGGTGTCAGTTTTGTACAGTTGAAAGGGTAAAAACCTATCACTATCATCACAACAGTTTGGACCACTGGATGGGTAAAAACCACAGGGCATCTCACTGCTCAGTGTGAGGCCGGGAAAGGTCCTGCCAAGGATCATGTTCAACATCGCCCTCCTGCCAGGCAGCACGCTGAGTGAGGAGAGGCTTGCGGAGCCCCAATGTGGTTTCGGGCCGGGCAGTCCTGCACAGATGCCACATTCTCTGTCTGCTTATTGCAGCAGAGGCGTAGGAAATTCCAGCAGAAACTACATCACTGCTTTATTGACCTGGTCAAGGGCTCTGGGTTGTTTTTCGAGTCCCTGACTCACAATCATTAAGGGCCTTCATGATGGTGAGCAGGCCCAATTGTAAAACTACGTGGCCGGGAGTCGGAGCCATTCCCTGTTCACTTTGGGATGCGACAGGGATGTCCTCTGGCTCCCACATTATGAAACATTATTTTCGACTACGTAGTTCGTGTAGCTTTCTATGCCCGTGTATTGGAGGAATCTCCATCTGGTACAGATACAATGGGAGGCTGATCGATGCCTGGATGCGGTCAAGCGATGGCTCCCTATTGGTCAACCACGTTACTATGTATGCTGATGATCTGGTAATTGCTGCTCACTCAGAGGAGGAGTTGGCGATGCTGCTAATGAAACTGGAGCGTGCCACTAAGATGTGAGGGCTTGACATTAGAGCCCTACCAAAACTAAGCACCTGCCTGGGTATATTCTATGTCATCAAGTCGACCTCCAGCAATAGCTGAGGGCAGAGGAGCGACGCTCACAACAACGAGCGGAGCGCCGGGTGGCTAAAGCACAGCGAGTTGGCACAGTGGGGGACACGGCTGGTGGTGCATCTGCCGGTCATCTCAGTCGGCCGACCCACGGCACCTGCTGGGTCTGTTCTGTGACCTGCCAGCCAGCGAGCCTTGGACACGTGACTTCCAAGTGCACCTAGCCTGGCACAGGCGTCGTGTTGACACCATCCCCTCTCCGTGGCTAGTGGCAGCTGTTATAGTCTTGGGTGTGTACGTGTCTCTGTGCGTGTGTCTCTGTACGTGTGTCTCTGTGTGTGTGTCTCTGTGTGTGTCTCTGTGTGTGTCTCTGTGTGTGTGTGTGTCTGTGTGTGTCTCTGTGTGTGTCTCTGTGTGTGTCGCTGTTGATTTGTGTGAGGAGCGGTGGCGCAGCGGTTTGCGCTCTGCGGGGTCCGGCAGAGACCCGAGTGGTGTCAGAACCAGTCCCGAGTCTTCCCCTAGGTCCACTCGGCCTCAGATGAGTAGCTGGTGTAGCGGTGTAGTGTAGTGAACATCGCTAGCACTGGGGAGACAAAGGCGGCCGGGCGTGGTGCTGGCCACCCACCCCATCGTGTGCCGTGCCGGCCTTCATAGGTGCTGCTACTCGCTAACCGCACTTGCCCCTACAGCCTGTTACAGGCTACGCGGGGGATCTTTGTCTTTGTGATTGTGAATGTAAGCGGATGTTGCTGCCGACACCGCAGGCAGCGTCTGGTGTGGGTCTCCCCTAGGTCGACTGGGCACCAAAAAGCAACACGAATCAGTGATTGCTTGTGAATGTGCCATACCCATCCATTGTACGATATCGGACGGCGCGTTGCTCGTGTGTGATGGGAATTGTACTACGACTACTGAGTGCTTATTAAAGGCTATGCAATGCAAAACAGAGACTCACTCCCTCACTCACTCACTAGCTCGCTCACTCACTAGCTCACTCACTCACTAGCTCACTAGCTCACTCACTCACTAGCTCACTCACTCACTAGCTCGCTCACTCACTCACTAGCTCGCTCACTCACTCACTAGCTCACTCATCACTACCACTAGCTCACTCGCTCACTAGCTCACTCGCTCACTCGCTCGCTCACTCACTCACTAGCTCACTCACTCACTAGCTCACTCGCTCACTAGCTCACTAGCTCACTCGCTCACCTCGCTCACTAGCTCACTCGCTCGCCAACTCAGCTCCAAAGCAGCAGGTCCCAATCGAGGGTCTGTGGGTCACTGCTGGCTGCTAGGGAGTCACAGGGGGTCTGTCTGGATCTCTGCGGCATTCAGGAGGTCCGGTGGACCAGCTCTGGCTCCTGCCACCATGAGGGGTGGACAGTCCTCTACTCGGGGCAGGAGACTGCCAAACAACAGGGTGTGGCTCTTCTTTTGAACAAAAGAATGAAGGGGGCGTGGGAGCGTGGCGGTGAGGTGTGGGAAGCTGCAAGCCCCAGGCTACTTTGGGCTCGCCTTCCCATCAACCGGAGACGAGGAGTGGTGGTCGTGGTTACTTATGCCCCCACCGAAGATGAACATCTGTGGAGGGATGCAGGCAAAGCTGATGAGTCGGATGCCTTCTATGACTCCTGTCACAGGTGCTGGCTAAAGTGGCCACTCGGGACAGAGTCATCTTGTTGGGTGACTTCAATGCCCGAGTTGGTCATGATGCTGGCACCTGGTCTGGAGTGATTGGAAGGCATGGGCCAGATCAGCTCAATAACAACGGTAGGAGGCTGATAGATTTTTGTGCAGCCCATGGGCTTGTAATTACCAACACGCTCTTCCGGCATCGGCGCATCCACACAACATCATGGATGCATGCCGGGTCCAAACAAGAACATCTGCTGGACTACATAGTGACGGGCCAGCGGATGCGAGCCCATGTCCTTGACACCAGGACCTACCGTGGAGCTGATCTGCCCTCTGACCATCAACAAGTCATCTGTAAGATGCGCCTGCCATTTTTCCACTCCGGTGGTGGGTGTACACCCTGGACCCCAATCCAACCTAAAGTGGTCCGGTCTCAGCTGATGAAAGCTGCAAGCGA
>WFAB01003195.1:0-19736 GCA_018977245.1 Lethenteron camtschaticum | reverse complement strand
CAGCATCAGCAGCATCAGCAGCAGCAGCAGCATCAGCAGCATCAGCAGCAGCAGCAGCAGTGGGATGGGCAGCAGCAGTTGCTGCTTGTGCCCCCAAACAGAGGTGGTGGTCGAAGATTTGGTGGGGGAGGAGATGGTGGTGGTGGTGGCGATGGAGGAGGAGGAGATGGTGGTGGTCGAAGATTTGGTGGTGGAGGAGGTGGTGGTGGAGGAGGAGATGGTGGCGGTGGTGGAGGTGGTGGTGGAGCCGTGGACACGGAAGTGTGGCAACCACTTCTGCTGAGGACGGAGAGAAGGGAGACGGAGGGGCGGAGGATCACACGGGCAGGTGGGTGGGGGGTGGGTGGATGGGTGGATGGGTGGGTGGGTGGATGGGTGGGTGGTGAGTGGGTGGGTGGATGGGTGAGTGGGTGGGTGGATGGGTGAGTGAGCGGGTGGGTGGGTGGGGGCGGGTGGGTGGGTGGATGGGTGAGTGAGCGGGTGGGTGGGTGAGTGGCTGGGTTGGTGGGTGGGTTGTTGAGTGAGTGAACGGGTGAGTGGGTGGGTGGGTGAGTGGCTGGGTTGGTGGGTGGGTTGTTGAGTGAGTGAACGGGTGAGTGGGTGGTGGGTGAGTGGCTGGGTTGGTGGGTGGGTTGTTGAGTGAGTGGATGGGTGAGTGGATGGGTGAGTGGGTGGATGGGTGAGTGGCCGGGTTGTTAAGTGAGCGGGTGGGTGAGCCAGTGGGTGAGCTGGTGGGTGAGCTGGGGAGTGAGTGGGTGGGTGAGCTGGTCGGTGAGTGGGTGAGTGAGTGGGTGGATGGATGAGTGCGTGAGTCAGCGTGTGGGTGGGTGAGTGAGTGAGCGGGCAGGCATGCAGGCAGGTGAGTGAGTGGTTGGCTTTCTCCAGAAACAACGAAAAAACCACGCGTGTGGCCACGTGGAATGTTCGAACGCTCACTGCGGAGGAGAGGCTGCCACTCCTCTCGCGAGCTGGACCGGTACCGCCTGGATCTCTGTGGTATTCAGGAGGTCCGGTGGACCGGCTCTGGCTCCTGCCACCGTGAGGGGTGGACAGTCCTCTACTCGGCAGGAGACTGCCAAACAACAGGGAGTGGCTCTTCTTCTTAACAAAAGAATGAAAGGGGTGTGGGAGCGTGGCGGTGAGGTGTGGGAAGCTGCAAGCCCCAGGCTACTTTGGGCTCGCCTCCCATCAACCAGAGGCGAGGAGTGGTGGTTGTGGTTACTTATCCCCACCGAAGATGAACATCAGTGGTGGGATGCAGGCAAGGCCGATGAGTCAGATGCCTTATATGACCTCCTGTCACAGGTGCTGGCTAAAGTGGCCCCTCGGGATAGAGTCATCCTGTTGGGTGACTTCAATTCCAGAGTTGGTCATGATGCTGGCACCTGGTCTGGAGCGATTGGAAGGCATGGACCAGATCAGCTCAATAACAACGGTGCTTGACTTCTGTGCAACCCATGGGCTTGTAATTACCAACANGCTCTTCGGCATTGGCACATCAACACACATCATGGATGCATGCCGGGTCCAAGCAAGAACATCTGCTGGACTACATAGTGATGGAACAGCAGATGCGGGTCCATGTCCTTGACACCAGGACCTACCGTGGAGTTGATCTGCCCACCGATTATAACAGGCGCATCTTACAGATGACAAGGCCGATCATTATCGTAAGATGCCCCTGCCATTCTTGCACTGCGGTGGCAATCGTCCGTCTCGGACCCCACTCAAGCTCAAAATATAGCCTGATCTCAGCGAGCTGGTGAAGAAGGTTGCAAGTGATAAGTTCATGTTCTTAGGTTTTTTCGGTAAAGTCACGTAGGTGAAAATTTTTAATTAATAAAAGTAAAATAAATATAAAATAAAATCACGACGTTTCGGAGGCAACACAAGCTTCCGTCTTCAGGTGGAACCGTCACAGCACGATTGCTGTATCAACTAAGATACAACACGATTGCTGTATCAAGTAAGATACAGCACGATTGCTGTATCAAGTAAGATACAGCACGATAGCTGTATCAAGTAAGAGACAGCACGATTGCTGTATCAAGTAAGAAACAGCACGATAGCTGTATCAAGTGAGAGAAATTCCAGGAAAACAGTCCTTGTATATATACTGGTTGAGGGTGGGAGGAGCCAAGGTAGGCGCTGAATATTATTTTTGTGAGGTTCGTGGGCTGAGCACGCTGTTAGGAAGAGCTTGTTGTGTAAACTAGGTGCGGATGAGTAAAGGTGNGTGTAAAAGGGACTGAGCCTTTGTTATGTAGAGGTGGTGCGGCTGAAATCGCTGCCAGGAAATGAGTCTTTGTTGTGTAGAATGGTTGACTGAGCCTATTGTTATGTAGAGGTGATACGGCTGAAATCGCTGCCAGGAAATGAGTCTTTGTTGTGTAGAATGGTTGACTGAGCCTATTGTTATGTAGAGGTGATACGGCTGAAATCGCTGCCAGGAAATGAGTCTTTGTTGTGTAGAATGGTTGACTGAGCCTATTGTTATGTAGAGGTGATACGGCTGAAATCGCTGCCAGGAAATGAGTCTTTGTTGTGTAGAATGGTTGACTGAGCCTATTGTTATGTAGAGGTGGTGCGGCTGAAATCGCTGCCAGGAAATGAGTCTTTGTTGTGTAGAATGGTTGACTGAGCGTTTTGTTATGTAGAGGTGGTGCGGCTGAAATCGCTGCCAGGAAATGAGTCTTTGTTGTGTAGAATGGTTGACTGTGCCTATTGTTATGTAGAGGTGGTGCGGCTGAAATCGCTGCCAGGAAATGAGTGTTGTGTAGAATGGTTGACTGAGCCTATTGTTATGTAGAGGTGGTGCGGCTGAAATCGCTGCCAGGAAATGAGTCTTTGTTGTGTAGAATGGTTGACTGAGCCTATTGTTATGTAGAGGTGGTGCGGCTGAAATCGCTGCCAGGAAATGAGTCTTTGTTGTGTAGAATGGTTGACTGAGCCTATTGTTATGTAGAGGTAGTGGGCTGAAATCGCTGTTAGTCATCATCGCTTGCAGCTGGGGTGGCATTCCCCACTCCTGATGTCGAGGGAAATGGGCGAGGTTTAGGACTGTGACTCATGCAGTGCTTTGGGTAGGCGGTCCAGACCTCCCCAGAGACCTGGAAAAGTGATGGTGGTGTGGTAGTGGTGTTGTTGTGGTGGTGATGTGGTGATGTGGTGGTGATGTGGTGATGATGTGGTGATGTGGTGGTGATGTGGTGGCGGTGATGTGGTGGTGTTGTTGTGGTGATGTGGTTGTGGTGGTGATGTCTCTGATGTTGTGGTGATGTTGTGGTGTTGTTGTTGTGGTTATGTCTGTAGTGTTGTTGTTGTAGTGGTGATGTCTGTAGTGTTGTTGTTGTAGTGTTGTTGTAGTGGTGATGGCTGTAATGTTGTTGTTGTTGTGGTGATGTCTGTAGTGTTGTTGTTGTGGTGATGTCTGTAGTGTTGTTGTTGTGGTGATGTCTGTAGTGTTGTTGTGGTGGTGATGTCTATAGTGTTGTTGTTGTGGTTATGTCTGTAGTGTTGTTGTTGTAGTGTGATGTCTGTAGTGTTGTTGTTGTAGTGTTGTGTNGTGGTGATGGCTGTAGTGTTGTTGTTGTTGTGGTGATGTCTGTAGTGTTGTTGTTGTGGTGATGTTGTAGTGTTGTTGTTGTGGTGATGTCTGTAGTGTTGTTGTTGTGGTGATGTCTGTAGTGTTGTTGTTGTTGTGGTAATGTCTATAGTGTTGTTGTTGTAGTGTTGTTGTTCTTGTGATGTCTATAGTGTTGTTGTTGTTGTGATGTCTGTAGTGTTGCTGTTGTTGTGATGTCTATAGTGTTGTTGTTGTGGTGGTGATGTCTGTAGTGTTGTTGTTGTGGTGATGTCTGTAGTGTTGTTGTTGTGGTGATGTCTGTAGTGTTGTTGTTGTGGTGGTCATGTCTGTAGTGTTGTTGTTGTTGTGGTGGTGATGTCTGTAGTGTTGTTGTTGTTGTGGTAATGTTTGTAGTGTTTTGTTGTTGTGGTGGTGATGTCTGTAGTGTTTTGTTATTGTGGTGATGTTGTAGTGTTGTTGTTGTTGTTGTAGTGTTGTTGTTGTGGTGATGTCTGTAGTGTTGTTGTTGTTGTGGTGTTGTTGTTCTAGTGGTGATGTCTGTAGCCATTCTCTTTGTTTCTGTTGATCGATTTCAGAGTTGAAGTCACGGACCGGGTCGCGTGCGGTGATCGTTGAGCACTGCGTGTGACTGCTGGCGGACGTGGAACTTCCGCAGATTTCTACGAGGCACTTCCATGGATTTTTTTTTCGTGAGGAACTTCCGCGGATTTCTACGTTGGAATTGACGAGGATTCGTACAAGGAACTTCCCTGGATTTCTTCGAAGAAGTTTCCAGAACTTTATTTTTCATGAGGAACTTCCGCGGATTTCTACGTTGGAATTGACGAGGATTTGTACAAGGAACTTCCGCGGATTTTTATGAAAAACTTTCCAGGATATATTTTTTTTTATGAGGAACTTCCACGGATTTCTACATGGATTTCAACAGGATTTGTACAAGGAACTTCCCCGGATTTCTAAGTAGAACTTTCCAGAATGTGTTTTTTTCATGAGGAACTTACACGGATTTCTACGTGGAATTGACCAGGAGTTGTACAAGGAATTTCCACGGATTTCTATGTTGAATTGACCAAGATTTGTACGAGGAACTTCCACGGATTTCTTATAAGAACTTTCCAGGAATATGTTTTTATTTTCATGAGCAACTTCCACGGATTTCTACATGGAATTGAGTGAGTCTGTGGGTCTCTGTGTGTGAGTGAGTCTGAGTGAGTCTCTAGTGGTGGTGAGTCTCTGTGTGCGAGTGTCTGTGAGTGNCTCTGTGTGAGTGAGTCTCTGTGCGAGTGAGTCTGTGGGTCTCTGTGTGGTGAGTCTCTGTGTGGTGAGTGGGGTCTGGGTCTGTAGTGAGTCTCTGTGGTCTGGGTCTCTGTGTAGTGAGTCTCTGTGTGAGTGAGTCTCTCTGTGTGTGGCTCTCTGTGTGAGTGAGTGTGTNAGTGAGATCTGTGATGAGTGAGTCTGTGTGCGAGTGAGTCTCTGTGTGAGTGAGTCTGTGTGAGTTTGTGGGTCTCTGTGTGAGTGAGTCTGTGAGTCTCTGTGTGAATGAGTCTGTGGGTCTCTGTGTGAGTGAGTCTCTGTGTGAGTCTGTGGGTCTCTGTGTGAGTGAGTCTCTGTGTGAATGAGTCTGTGGGTCTCTGTGTGAGTGGGTCTCTGTGTGAGTGAGTCTCTGTGTGAGTGGGTCTCTGTGTGAGTCTGTGGGTCTCTGTGAGTGAGTCTCTGTGTATGTCTGGGTCTCTGTGTGAGTCTCTGTGTGAGTGAGTCTCTGTGTGAGTGAGTCTCTGTGTGAGTCTGTTCTCTATGTAGTGAGTCTGTGAGTCTTGTTGAATGAGTCTGTGGGTCTGTGTGAGTGAGTCTGTGGTCTACTGTGTGAGTGGGTCNGTGTGAGTGGGTAAACTGTGTGCGTGAGNCTGTGGTGTCTGTGGNTCTCTGGTGTGTGAGTGAGTCTGAGTGTTGACCATGATGTGAGTAGTCTGTGATGTCTAGTGNGTGAGTCTGTGTGTGTGCCAGTCTGTGGTCTCTGTGTGAGTCTGTGTGTGTGAGTGAGTCTGTGGGTCTCTGTGTGAGTCCTATTCTCTATGCAGTATCAGCCTCACAGCCTTCTTGCCTGGTCTGTCACCATGGCGATACAAATGCCGTCACTGTGGCAACCAAAGGGTACCGTTGCCAAGACACGGAGGAGCGGCTACGTCGAAAAACGCCGTCACCAGGGCAACCCAAGGGTACCGTTGCCGAGGCAACGGAGGAACGGTTACCTTGGCAACGGCAACCGTGTCTCACGGCAACTAAGGGACCATTGCCAAGGCAACGGAGGAACAGTCACCTTGGCAACAAAAACACTGCCACCAGTGGCAACCAGAGACCACCGCGGTTGCCAAGGCGATGGAGAGGGCCTCGCCCTGGCGATGGGAACCCGATTGCCATGGCAACCNAGTGACTTCCAGGACAACAAGTGGGGACCGTTGCCGGGNCAGCCGAGGTCAAGCTTGTCGCCATGGCAACCGAGGGACCTGTGGAGAGCGTTGCCAGGGCACCCGTCAATGGACCAATCGGGGGGTGGGCGGGTACCACGTCACGAGGTGGTGNTGTCACAGGAAGTGNTGTCACGAGGTGGTGATGTCACAGGAAGTGNTGTCANAGGAAGTGNTGTCACAACGATTATGGATTTGCGGTGCCTGTAAGTTGCTAANCAGATTATCCTTCTCCCCGTGTCTCCCAGTGTCTCAGTGTCTCCCCCAGTGTCTCAGTGTGTCTCCCCGCGTCTCAGTGTCTCAGTGTCTCCCCCAGTGTCTCAGTGTCTCAGNGTCTCAGTGTCAGTGTCTCCCCCAGTGTCTCACTGTCTCCCCCAGTGTCTCAGTGTCTCCNAGTGTGTCTCCCAGTGTCTCCCACCCAGTGTCTCAGTGTCTCAGTGTCCACAGTGTCTCCCCCAGTCTCCCCCNGTGTCTCCCCCCGTGTCTCAGTGTCTCCCAGTGTCTCAGTGTCTCCCAGTCTCCCCCCGTGTCTCCCCCAGTGTCTCAGTGTCTCCCCAGTGTCTCCCAGTCTCCCCCCGTGTCTCCAGTGTCTCAGTGTCTCCCCCCGTGTCCCAGTGTCTCCNAGTGTCTCAGTGTCTGTCTCCCCCAGTGTCTCCNAGTGTCTCAGTGTCTCCCAGTGTCTCCCAGTGTCTCCCAGTGTCTCAGTGTCTCCCAGTGTCTCCCAGTGTCTCTCAGTGTCCCCAGTGTCTCCCAGTGTCTCAGTGTCTCCCAGTGTCTCAGTGTCTCCCAGTGTCCTCAGTGTCCCCCAGTGTCTCAGTGTCTCCCCCCGTGTCTCCCATGTCTCCCAGTGTCTCAGTGTCTCCCCCNGTGTCCCCCAGTGTCTCCCAGTGTCTCAGTGTCTCAGTGTCTCCCAGTCTCCCCCCGTGTCTCCCAGTGTCTCAGTGTCTCCCCCNGTGTCTCCCAGTCTCCCCCGTGTCTCCAGTGTCTCAGTGTCTCCCAGTGTCTCCCAGTGTCTCCCACCAGTGTCTCTCCCAGTGTCTCCCCCCCCCAGTGTCTCAGTGTCCTGTCTCCCCGTGTCTCCCCCGTGTCTCCNAGTGTCTCTCAGTGTCTCAGTGTCTCCCAGTGTCTCCCTGTGTCTCCCCCCAGTGTCTCAGTGTCTCCCAGTGTCTCCNAGTGTCTCTCAGTGTCTCAGTGTCTCCCTGTCTCTCAGTGTCTCCCCGTGTCTCTCAGTGTCTCCCCGTGTCTCTCAGTGTCTCAGTGTCTCCCCAGTGTCTCAGTGTCTCTCCCAGTGTCTCCCTCAGTGTCTCCCAGTGTCTCCCCCCAGTGTCTCCCAGTGTCTCAGTGTCTCCCAGTGTCCCCCCAGTGTCTCCCAGTGTCTCAGTGTCTCCCCCNGTGTCTCCCAGTGTCTGGACCCGGCATGCATCCATGATGTTGTGTGGATGATGTGCCAATGCCGGAAGAGCGTGTTGGTAATTACAAGCCCATGGGTTGCACAGAAGTCTAGGAGCCTCCTACCGTTGTTATTGAGCTGATCTGGTCCATGCCTTCCAATCGCTCCAGACCAGGTGCCAGCATCATGACCAACTCTGGAATTGAAGTCACCCAACAGGATGACTCTATCCCGAGGGGCCACTTTAGCCAGCACCTGTGACAGGAGGTCATATAAGGCATCTGACTCATCGGCCTTGCCTGCATCCCACCACTGATGTTCATCTTCGGTGGGGCATAAGTAACCACAACCACCACTCCTCGCCTCTGGTTGATGGAAGGCGAGCCCAAAGTAGCCTGGGGCTTGCAGCTTCCCACACCTCACCGCCACGCTCCCACACCCCTTTCATTCTTTTGTTAAGAAGAAGAGCCACTCCCTGTTGTTTGGCAGTCTCCTGCCCCGAGTAGAGGACTGTCCACCCCTCACGGTGGCAGGAGCCAGAGCCGGTCCACCGGACCTCCTGAATACCACAGAGATCCAGGCGGTACCGGTCCAGCTCGCGACAGAGGAGTGGCAGCCTCTCCTCCGCAGTGAGCGTTCGAACATTCCACGTGGCCACACGCAGTGGTTTTTTCGTTGTTTCTGGAGAAAGCCAACCACTCACTCACCTGCCTGCATGCCTGCCCGCTCACTCACTCACCCACCCACACGCTGACTCACGCACTCATCCATCCACCCACTCACTCACCCACTCACCGACCAGCTCACCCACCCACTCACTCCCCAGCTCACCCACCAGCTCACCCACTGGCTCACCCACCCGCTCACTTAACAACCCGGCCACTCACCCATCCACCCACTCACCCATCCACTCACCCATCCACTCACTCAACAACCCACCCACCAACCCAGCCACTCACCCACCCACCCACTCACCCGTTCACTCACTCAACAACCCACCCACCAACCCAGCCACTCACCCACCCACCCACTCACCCGTTCACTCACTCAACAACCCACCCACCAACCCAGCCACTCACCCACCCACCCGCTCACTCACCCATCCACCCACCCACCCGCCCCCNACCCACCCACCCGCTCACTCACCCATCCACCCACCCACTCACCCATCCACCCACCACTCACCCACCCACCCATCCACCCACCCACCATCCACCCATCCACCCACCCCCACCCACCTGCCCGTGTGATCCTCCGCCCCTCCGTCTCCCTTCTCTCCGTCCTCAGCAGAAGTGGTTGCCACACTTCCGTGTCCACGGCTCCACCACACCTCCACCACCGCCACCATCTCCTCCTCCACCACCACCTCCTCCACCACCAAATCTTCGACCACCACCACCATCTCCTCCTCCTCCATCGCCACCACCACCACCATCTCCTCCCCCACCAAATCTTCGACCACCACCTCTGTTTGGGGGCACAAGCAGCAACTGCTGCTGCCCATCCCACTGCTGCTGCTGCTGCTGATGCTGCTGATGCTGCTGCTGCTGCTGATGCTGCTGATGCTGCTGCAGCTGCTGCTGATGCTGCTGCTGATGCTGCAGCTGCTGCTGCTGCTGCAGCTGCCTGTGATCTACCACCTCCTGACCCTGTGACCTCACCAGTGGCTGACTGAGCGGTACCGCTGTGACCGGTACCCTTGTAACCGGTATCCCTGTAACCGGTACCCCTGTGACTGGTACCCCTGTGAATGGTACCCTGAGACCCGTACCCCTGTGAATGGTACCCCTGAGACCCGTACCCCTGTGACTGGTACCCCTGTGACCGGTACCCTGTGACCGGTACCCCTGTGACTGGTACCCCTGTAACGGGTACCCTGTGACTGGTACCCCTGTGACCGGTACCCCTGTGACCGGTCCCCCTGTCCGATTGCGATCGTTTTTCCTCCATCGCCCGTGGTGATGTTGGTGGTGGTGGTGATGATGTTGTTGCTGTTGTTGGTGGTAATGTTGTTGTTGTTGTTGATGATGCTGACGATCTAAAACGATTGTTCTCTCCGCTGCGCCACCACCACCGCCACCACCGCCACCACCACCACCGCACCACCACCGCCACCGCGACACGGCCTGCCCTCGCGAGGGGCGAGCGCTGGGACCGTCGGAGAGGAGACGGAGCAGCAGGCAGAACGGCGGCGGTGCCGGTGGGTTCCACGGTGGTGGTGGTGGATCTGCAAGGGGCAGCGGTCGTCCGGGTAGATTCCACCACCGCCACCACCACCGCCACCACCACCACCACCGCCACCACCATTGCCACCACCATTGCCACCACCGTCACCACCACCGTGATATTGAGCAGTTCGGCTGGCGGTTGTGGCGGTGTCCGTGGTTGTGCTATCATTGTTGTTGTTGTTGTTGCTGGTGGTAGCTGCACGGTTGTTGTTGTTGTTGTGGTGGTGGTTGTGGTGTTGTTAACGATATCCCACATCGTGCTGCTGCTGATATTGCCGGTTGCTGCTGCTGTAGTTGTTGTTGCTGCTGCTGTTGTTGCTGCTGCTGCTACTGTTGCTGTAGCTGCTGTTGTTGTAGTTGCTGCTGCTGCTGTAGTTGTTGCTGCTGCTGTAATTGTAGTTGCTGGTGCTGCTGCTGCTGTAGCTGCTGTTGTTGTAGTTGCTGCTGCTGCTGTAGTTGTTGCTGCTGCTGCTACTGTTGCTGTAGCTGCTGTTGTAGTTTCTGTAGCTGCTGCTGCTGTTGTAGCTGCTGTTGCTGTAGTTGCTGTTGCTGCTGCTATTGCAGCTGCTGTTGTTGTTGTGACGGTGGTGGCGCTACCGCCACCGCCACCACCGTCAGGCGGATGATGCGGATGAGTTGGCGGAGGAGGAGGAGGAGTGGTGGCGCCGCGGTAGACGCACGACTCGGACCCGCCGCTCCCAGGGAGCCGCCCGCACCGTCGACCCGCTGCCGTAGACTCCCCGGTGGCTACCGCCGTCACTTCCTGCGGCCCCCGCGTGGCCAAACCCTCCTCCTCCTCCTCATCATCATCGTCCTCATCGTCCTCCTCCTCCGCCCCCGAGGTGGACGACGAGGTGGACGACGAGGAGGAGAAGGAGGAGAAGGAGGAGGAGGAGTGAGGCAGCGCGAACAGCTACGGAACCCGTCGCCCATCATCACCACCCTCCTCCTCCTCTTCGTTCTCGTTGTCCACCTCCACCACCTCCACTCCTCCTCCTCCTCGTCCACCTCCTCGTCCTCCACCCGGCGGCGGCCGTAACCGCGGCGACGGCGCCCGTAACCCATGGCGACGGCGGAGGGGCGGCCGTGAGCCGGTGACGAGCGAGGGCGGTGGTGGTTGTGGTGTTGTTGGTGTTGTTGGTGTTGTTGGTGGTGGTGGCCGTGGCCGTGGTGGTGGTGGTGTGGTGGTGGGTGTGNTGGTGGTGGGTGTGCGCCGGGGGTGGACGGTGCCAGGCTAGGTGCACGTGGCCCGCGCGGTGTTGACGCTGCTGCTGCTGGTGCTGGTGGTGGTGTTGGTTGTGGTGTTGGTTGTGGTGTTGTGGTGGTTGTGGTAGTGGTTGTGGTCGTCGTCGGGTCCCCCAGACTAAGGGGTCACGGGGAGGGGGGCCACGGGGGGGGAGGGGGGGCTGCCGGGGGGGCACGGTGAAGGCGCCACGCTCTGATGGGGGAGACACGGGGGGGGGGAGAGACACGGTGAGACACGGGGAGACACGGGGGGGGGAGACACGGGGGGGGGGAGAGACACGAGGGGGAGACACGGGGAGACACGGGGGGGGGAGAGACGCGAGGGGGAGACACGGGGGGGGGGAGAGGGGGGGGGNAGACACGGGGAGACACGGGGAGACACTGAGACACGGGGAGACACGGGGGGGGGGGGGGAGACACAGTGAGACACAGTGAGACAGGGAGGGGGAGACACGGGGAGACACAGTGAGACACGGGGGGGGGAGACACGGGGAGACACGGGGAGACATGGGGAGAGATGGGGGGGGGGGAGACACGGTGAGACAGGGGAGACACGGGGGGGGAGACACGGGGAGACACNGGGAGACACGGGGAGAGATGGGGGGGGGAGACACGGTGAGACACGGGGGGGGGGNAGACACGGGGAGACACGGGGGAGACANGGTGAGACACGGGGAGACACGGGGAGACACGGGGAGACGGGGAGAGAATGGGGGGGGGGAGACACGGGAGACACGGGGAGACACGGGGAGACACGGGGAGACATGGGGAGAGAGGGGGGGGTGAGACACGGTGAGACACGGGGNAGACACGGGAGGGGGAGACACGGGGAGACACAGGGAGACACGGGGAGAGATGGGGGGGGNAGACACGGGAGACACGGGGGGGGGAGACAGGGGGAGACACGGGGAGACGGGAGACAGGGGAGACACGGTGAGACACGGGGAGACACGGGGGAGACACGGGGAGAGATGGGGGGGNAGACACGGTGAGACACGGGGAGACACGGGAGACGTGGGGAGAGATGGGGGGGGGAGACACGGGAGACACGGGGGGGGGGGGGAGACAGGGGNAGACACGGGAGACACGGGAGACACGGGTGGAGACACGGGNNGGGAGAGACACGGGGGAGACNCGGGGGAGACACGGGGAGAGAGAATTGGTGGACAGTGAGACACGGGGGAGACAGGAGACACGGGGAGACGGGGAGAGATGGGGGGGGNAGACACGGGAGACACGGGGAGACACGNGGAGACACGGGGAGACACGGTGACACGGGNAGACACGGGGGAGACACGGGAGACACGGGGAGACACGGGGAGACACGGGAGACACGGGGGAACACGGGAGACACGGGGAGACACGGGGAGACACGGNGGAGACACGGGAGACACGGGGGAGACACGGGGAGACAGGGGAGACACGGGAGACACGGGAGAGGGGAGACACGGGGAGACACGGGGGAGACACGGGGGAGACACGGGAGACACTGGGGAGACACGGGAGNCACGGGGGAGACACGGTGGAGACACGGGGAGACACGGGGGAGACANGGGGAGACACGGGGGAGACACGGGGGAGACACACAGGGGAGACACGGGGGAGACACGGGAGACGGGGAGACACGAGGAAGACACACACGGGNGGGGGACACGGGGGAGAAACACGGGGAGACAGGGGAGACACGGGNAGACACGGGGGAGACACACGGGGGAGACACGGGGAGACAGGGGGAGACACGGGGGAGACACGGGGAAACGGGNAGACACGGGGAGACACGGGAGACACGGGNAGACACGGGGAGACACGGGGAGACGGGAGACACGGGGAGACACGGGGAGACACGGGGAGACACGGGGAGACACGGGGAGAGGGGAGACACAGGGGACACGGGNAGACACGGGGGACACGGGGGAGACANGGGAGACACGGGGAGACACGGGAGAGACACGGGAGACACGNGGAGACACGGGNAGACACGGCGGGGAGACACGGGAGACACGGGGAGACACGTGGAGGGGGAGACACGGGAGACACGGGAGACACGGGGAGACACGGAGAGAAGAAGGTTAGTTGAAATCTTTGGTGGTGGTGGTTCGTGGTCTTGGTGGTAGTAGTAGTGGTGGTGGTTGTGGTTGTGGTTGTTGTGGTGGTGGTGGTGGTTGTGGTGGTGGTTGAGGTTGTGGTGGTGGTGGTTGTGGTGGTGTAGTAGTAGTGGTGGTGGTTGAGGTTGTGGTGGTGGTGGTTGTGGTGGTGGTGGTTGTGGTGGTGGTGGTTGAGGTTGTGGTGGTTCGTAGTCTTGGTGGTAGTAGTAGTGGTGGTGGTTGAGGTTGTGGTGGTGGTGGTTGTGGTGGTGGTGGTGGTTGTGGTGGTGGTTGTGGTGGTGCTGTGGTGGCGTTGTGGTCTTAGTGGTTGTGGTGGTTGTGGTTGTGGCTCACCCAGGATGTTGAGACGACACTGGGGGCACGTGTGGTGGTGGTTGTGGTGGTGGTTGTGGTGGTGGTTGTGGTGATTGTGGTGGTGGTTGTGGTGGTGGTTGTGGTGGTGGNTGTGGTGGTGGGTTGGTGGTTGTGGTGGTGGTTGTGGTGGTGATAGAGGTTGTGGTGGTGGTGGTTGTGGTGGTGGTGGTGGTGGTTGTGGTTGTGGTGGTGGTTGTGGTGGTTGTGGTGGTTGTGGTGGTGGTTGTAGGTGGTGNTTGTGGTGGTGGTTGTGGTGGTCGTTGTGGTCGTAGTGGTTGTGGTGGTGGTAGTGGTGGTGGTGGTGGATGTTGAGGCGGTGGGGGCAGGTGTGGTGGTGGTTGTGGTGGTAGTAGTGGTTGTGGTGGTGGTTGTTGTGGTGGTTGTGGTCACCCAGGATGTTGAGGCGACACTGGGGGCACGGTGGTGGTGGTGAGCCACGGGTGGCAGCGGCGATGAAAGCGGTGGAGACANGGAACCACCCGGAGCTCCTGGGCGGGGAGGGGGTGACAGGGTGGTGAGTGGNTGGGTGGGTGATGGGTGGGGGGAGTGGGTGAGTGGGGAGTGACTGAGTGACTGAGCGAGTGATGGTGACTGAGCGACTGAGCGAGCGNTGACTGAGTGAGTGACTGAGCGANTGANCGAGCGAGTGACTGAGGANTGAGTGAGTGAGCGAGTGAGCGAGTGACTGAGTGAGTGAGCGAGTGACTGAGTGAGCGAGTGATGAGTGAGTGAGTGAGCGAGTGAGTGATTGAGCGAGTGACTGAGCGAGTGAGCGAGTGACTGAGTGAGTGAGCGAGTGAGCGGTGACTGAGTGACTGAGTGACTGAGAGAGCGAGTGNCTGAGCGAGTGAGCAAGTGAGCGAGTGACTGAGCGAGCGAGTGAGCGAGTGACTGAGTGACTGGCGACTGAGCGAGTGAGCGAGTGACTGAGCGAGTGACTGAGTGGCTGAGTGGTGAGCGAGTGACTGAGCGAGTGAGTGGTGACTGAGCGAGTGAGCGANTGAGCGAGCGGTGACTGAGTGGTGACTGAGCGANTGACTGAGTGACTGAGCGAGTGACTGAGCGGCTGAGTGACTGAGCGACTGAGTGAGTGAGCGAGTGACTGNGAGAGCGAGTGACTGAGCGAGTGAGCAANCGAGTGAGCGAGCGAGTGAGCGAGTGNCTGAGTGACTGAGCGAGTGGCTGAGCGAGTGAGCGATGACTGAGCGAGTGACTGAGTGGCTGAGTGGCTGAGCGAGTGACTGAGAGAGCGAGTGACTGAGCGAGTGAGCAAGTGACTGAGCGAGTGACTGAGCGACTGAGTGAGTGAGCGAGTGACTGAGAGACGCAGTGACGTTGAGCGAGTGAGCAAGTGACTGAGCGAGTGACTGAGCGAGCGAGTGAGCGAGTGACTGAGTGACTGAGCGAGCGACTGACTGAGCGAGCGAGTGAGCGAGTGACTGAGCGAGTGGCTNAGCGAGATGACTGAGCGAGTGACTGACTGAGTGGCTGAGCGAGTGAGCGAGTGAGTGGCTGAGCGAGTGAGCGAGTGACTGAGCGAGTGAGTGGCTGAGCGAGTGAGTGAGCGAGTGAGCAAGACTGAGTGACTGAGAGAGCGAGTGACTGAGCAAGCGAGCGAGTGACTGAGCGACTGAGTGAGTGAGCGAGTGACTGAGAGAGCGAGTGACTGAGCGAGTGAGCGAGTGACTGAGTGAGTGAGCGAGATGAGCGAGTGACTGAGTGACTGAGTGACTGAGAGAGCGAGTGACTGAGCGAGTGAGCAAGTGAGCGAGTGACTGAGCGAGCGAGTGAGCGAGTGAGTGACTGAGCGAGTGGCTGAGCGAGTGAGCGAGTGACTGAGCGAGTGACTGAGTGGCTGAGTGGCTGAGCGAGTGACTGAGCGAGTGAGTGGCTGAGCGAGTGAGCGAGTGACTGAGCGACTGGCGAGTGACTGAGTGAGTGAGCGAGTGACTGATGACTGAGCGAGTGACTGAGCAAGCGAGCGAGTGACTGAGCGACTGAGTGAGTGAGCGAGTGACTGAGTGAGCGAGTGAGCGAGTGAGCGAGTGACTGAGTGAGCGAGTGAGCGAGTGATGATGGTGACTGAGTGATGAGCGAGTGAGCAAGTGAGCGAGTGAGCGATGATGAGTGATGAGCGAGTGGTGGAGCGAGTGAGCGAGTGATGAGCGAGTGACTGNGTGGCGAGTGAGCGAGTGACTGAGCGATGAGTGGGTTACTGAGCGAGTGAGCGAGCGAGTGAGCGAGTGATGAGCGAGTGACTGAGCGAGTGAGTGAGCGAGCGATGACTGAGTGACTGAGACGAGTGCTGAGTGACTGAGCAGCGAGCGAGTGACTGAGCGACGAGGAGTGAGCGAGTGATGAGAGACGAGTGACTGAGCTGATGAGCGAGTGACTGAGGATGAGCGAGGGCGAGTGACTGAGCGAATGAGTGACGGAGCGAGTGACTGAGAGAGCAAGAGTGACTGAGTGAGTGAGCGAGTGACGAGTGAGTGAGTGACGAGTGATGAGCGATGAGGAGTGACTGAGTGACTGAGAGAGCGAGTGACTGAGCGAGTGAGCGAGTGAGCAGTGACTGAGTGAGTGAGCGAGTGATGCGAGTGACTGAGTGACTGAGTGACTGAGAGAGCGAGTGACTGAGCGAGTGAGCAAGTGACTGAGCGAGTGACTGAGCGAGCGAGTGAGCGAGTGACTGAGTGACTGAGCGAGTGGCTGAGCGAGTGAGCGAGTGACTGAGCGAGTGACGAGTGCTGAGTGAGCTGAGCGAGTGACTGAGCAGAGGAGTGGACTGAGCGACTGAGGATGAGTGAGCGAGTGACTGAGAGACGAGTGATGAGTGGTGAGCGAGTGACGCGTAGCGAGTGAGCGAGTGACTGAGGCGACTGAGTGAGTGAGCAGTGACGGGCGAGTACGAGCGAGTGAGCGAGTGACTGAGTGAGTGAGTCGAGTGAGGATGACTGAGTGACTGAGACGAGCGAGCGAGTGACTGAGCGAGCTGACTGCAGTCGACTGAGCATGACTGAGCGAGCGAGTGACTGAGTGACTGAGTGACTGAGTGATGGCTGAGCGACTGATGAGACTGAGCGGTGGGAGGGCGAGCTCCACCCTTACGTAGCGGAGATGGATGACTGAGTGAGCTGAGTGAGTGAGCGAGTGACTGAGCGAGTGATGAGCTGAGCTGAGCGAGGACGAGCGACTGAGCAGTGACTGAGTGATGAGCGAGCGAGCGACTGAGCGACCGAGTGAGCGAGCGAGTGACTGAGTGACTGATTGAGTGACTGAGTGAGTGACTGAGTGACTGAGTGACTGAGCGACTGAGTAGTGACTAAGCGAGCAGTGACTGAGCGAGTGAGCGAGTGAGCGAGTGGGCGAGTGACTGAGCGAGCTCCCCACCTCCCCCTCCACGCGGTCCAGGCAGATGGCGAGTGACTGAGCGAGTGACTGAGTGAGTGACTGAGTGACTGAGCGGGTGACTGCTCGAGTGACTGAGTGACTGAGCGACTGAGTGACTGAGCGAGCGCGCGAGTGACTGAGCGAGCGACTGATTGAGTGACTGAGTGAGCGAGCGTGAGTGACTTAGTGAGCGAGCGAGTGAGCGAGTGAGCGANTGAGAGTGACTGAGTGAGTGAGCGAGTACGCGAGCGAGCGAGTGACTGAGTGACTGACGAGCGAGCGAGCGAGTGACTGAGCGAGCTCCCACCTCCCCTCCACGTAGCGGTCCAGGCAGATGGCGAGTGACTGAGCGAGTGAGCGAGTGAGTGAGCGAGTGGGCGAGTGACTGAGTGACTGAGCGAGCGAGCGAGTGGCGAGTGACTGAGTGACTGAGCGAGTGAGCGAGTGGGCGAGTGAGCGAGCTCCCCACCTCGCCCTCCACGTAGCGGTCCAGGCAGATGGCGAGTGACTGAGCGACTGAGCGAGCGAGCGACTGAGCGAGTGACTGAGCGACTGAGCGAGCGAGCGACTGAGTGACCGAGTGAGTGAGTGACTGAGCGAGCGAGCGAGTGAGCGAGTGACTGAGCGACCGAGTGAGTGAGTGACTGAGCGAGCGAGTGAGTGACTGAGTGAGCGAGCGAGCGAGTGACTGATTGAGTGACTGAGTGAGCGAGTGA
Source organism: Lethenteron camtschaticum (assembly GCA_018977245.1). Taxonomy (NCBI): domain Eukaryota; kingdom Metazoa; phylum Chordata; class Hyperoartia; order Petromyzontiformes; family Petromyzontidae; genus Lethenteron; species Lethenteron camtschaticum. The sequence continues at coordinate 2,257 of WFAB01003195.1, read as the reverse complement.
GCGAGTGACTGAGCGAGCGAGCGAGTGACTGAGCGAATGAGCGAGTGACTGATTGAGTGACGAGTGAGCGAGTGACTGAGTGACTGAGCGAGCGAGTGACTGAGTGAGCGACTGAGTGAGTGAGTGAGCGAGCGACTGAGTGAGCGAGCGAGCGAGTGAGCGAGTGGGCGAGTGAGCGAGTGGGCGAGTGACTGAGCGAGCTCCCACCTCGCCCTCCACGTAGCGGTCCAGGCAGATGGCGAGTGACTGATTGAGTGACTGAGTGAGTGACTGAGTGACTGAGTCACTGAGTGACTGAGCGAGTGAGCGAGTGGGTGAGTGCTGAGTGAGTGAGCGAGTGAGCGAGTGAGCGAGTGAGTGAGCGAGTGAGTGAGTGTGCGAGCTCCCACCTCGCCCTCCACGTAGCGTCCAGGCAGATGGCGAGTGACTGATTGAGTGACTGAGTGAGTGACTGAGTGACTGAGTCACTGAGTGACTGAGCGAGTGAGCGAGTGGGTGAGTGACTGAGTGAGTGAGCGAGTGAGCGAGTGAGCGAGTGAGTGAGCGAGTGAGTGAGTGTGCGAGCTCCCCACCTCGCCTCCACGTGCGGTCCAGGCAGATGGTGAGTGACTAAGTGACTGAGTGAGTGAGCGAGTGAGCGAGTGACTGAGCGAGTGACTGAGCGAGTGAGCGAGTGACTGAGCGAGTGACTGAGTGACTGAGCGAGCGAGCGAGTGAGCGAGTGGGCGAGTGAGCGAGTGGGCGAGTGAGCGAGCTCCCCACCTCGCCTCCACGTAGCGGTCCAGGCAGATGGCGAGTGACTGAGTGACTGAGCGAGCGAGCGAGTGACTGAGTGNGCGAGTGACTGAGCGAGAGAATGACTGAGCGAGCGAGTGAGCGAGCGAGTGAGTGACTGAGCGAGTGACTGAGTGACTGAGCGAGTGAGCGAGTGGGCGAGCTCCCCACTCGCCTCCACGTAGCGGTCCAGGCAGATGGCGAGTGACTGAGCGAGTGACTGAGTGACTGAGCGAGCGAGCGAGTGAGCGAGTGGGCGAGTGACTGAGTGAGCTCCCACCTCGCCCTCCACGTAGCGGTCCAGGCAGATGGCGCAGTCGGAGGTGGACCCCGCCGTGCTCGGAGTGTCGGCCCGGCCAGGGTCGCGACCCCCCGCCGCCGCCGCCGCCCCACGGGGTCGCGACCCCTGACCCGCGACCCCTCCGAGGTCGCGGCCTGTACTTGAGCGTCTCCATCTTGCGGATGCCGCCTCAGTGAGGCGAGCCTGAGTGGTCTGGGTGGAGACAGACGGGGGTGGTGGGGTGGTGGTGAGGGTGGTGGTGGTGGTGGTGGTGAGGGGTGGGGGTAGTGGTGAGGGGGTGAGGGTGGTGGTGGTGGTGGTGTGGTGTGGTGGTTGGTGAGGGTGGTGGTGGTGGGGGTTGAGGTTGGGTGGTGGTGGTGGTGGTGGGGTGGTAGGGTAGTTGGGTGGATGAGATGGTGGGTTGGTGGTGGTGGTGTGTGGTGGTGGTGTAGGGGTGGTGGTGAGTGGGTGGTCGTAGCTTGGTGGTCGTGTAGTGGTGAGTGGTTGAGGTTGTGTGGTGGTGGTGGTTGGGGTGGTGGTGGTGTGTGGGGTGTGGTGGTGGCTGGTGGTGGCGTTGGGCTTAGTGGTGTAGGGGTGTGAGTTGTGGCTCCGGTGTGTGAGAACTGGGGGCGTGGTGGTGGTGGGGTTGGTGGTGGTGGGGGTGAGGGTGGTGGTGGTGGTGGGGGGTGGTGTGGTGAGTGGTGGTGGTGTGGGGTGGGGTGTGGTGGGGTGGTGGTGAGAGTTGTTGGTGGTGGGTGTGGTGGTGGTTGGTGGTGATGTGGGGTGGGGTAGTGGTTGAGGTTGTGGTGGTGGGGTGGTGTGGTGGTGAGGGGGGGTGGTGGTGGTGGTGTGGTGGGGTTGTGGTGGTGGTGGGGTGTGGTGGTGGTTGAGGGGGTGGTTGGTGGTGAGTGGTGGTGGTTGTGTGGTGAGTGGGTGGGGTGGTGGTGGTGGTGAGGGTGGTGTGTGGTACCAGGGTTGAGTGCGCCTGGGGTGAGGTGGTGGTGGGGTGTGGTGGTAGTAGTGGTGTGTGGTGGTGGTGGTGGTGAGGGGTGGTGGGGTGGTGGTGCGGTGGTGGTGGGGTGGTGGTGAGGGGGTGGTGGGGGTGGTGGTGGTGAGGGGTGGTGGTGGTGAGGGTGGTGGGGTGGTGGTGGTGAGGGGGTGGTATTGTGGTGAGGTGGTGTGGGGTGGTGGTGGTGAGGGGGT
>WFAB01003194.1:0-19749 GCA_018977245.1 Lethenteron camtschaticum | reverse complement strand
TGGTGTGAGTGGTGAGTAGTGGGGTGGTGAGTGGGGTGAGTGGTGGGTGATGGTGAGTAGGGTGGGGTGGTGAGTGGGGGTGAGTGGGTGGTGAGTGGTGAGTAGGGGTGGTGGTGNGTNGTGAGTAAGGGGGTGGTGGTGGGGTGGTGGTGGTGAGTAGGAGGTGGTGGTGGTGGTGAGTAGGGGTGGTGGGGTGAGTGGGGTGGTGAGTGGTGAGTAGGTGGGGTGGTGAGGGGGTGANTGGTGAGTAGGGGTGGTGGTGGTGAGTGGGGTGGTGGTGGGTGGTGAGTGGGGGGTGGTGGTGGTGGTGAGTGGTGGTGGTGGTGGTGAGTAGGTGGTGTGGTGGTGAGTGGGGTGTAGTGGTGAGTAGGGTGGGTGGTGAGTGGTGAGTAGGGGTGGTGGTGAGGGTGGTGAGTGTGAGTGGTGGTGGTGAGGGGGTGAGTGGTGGTGGTGAGTGGTGGTGAGGGTGGTGGTGGTGGTGGGGGTGGTGGTGGTGGTGGTGGGGTGGTGAGTGGGGTGGTGAGTGGTGAGTAGGTGGGGTGGTGGTGAGTAGGGTGGTGGTGGTGGTGGTGAGTGGGGGTGGTGAGTGGGTGGTGGTGGTGGTGGTGAGTAGGGGTGGTGGTGAGTGGTGAGTAGGGTGGTGGTGGTAGGGGGGTGGTGGGGGTGGTGGTGGTGGTAGTGGTGGTGGTGAGTGGTGAGTATGGGTGGTGGTGGTGATTGGTGGGGGGTGGTGGTGGGTGTGGTGGTGGTGAGGTGGTGATGGGTAGGGGGGAGTGGGTGGTGAGTGGTGAGGGTGGAGTGGTGGTGAGTGGTGAGTGGTGGTGGTGATGGGTGGTGAGTGGGGGTGAGGGGTGGTGGTGGTGGTGGTGAGTGGGGGGTGGTGAGTGGGTGGTGGTGGGNTGGTGAGTGGGGTGGTGAGGGGGGTGAGTGGGGTGGTGAGTGGGGGTGGTAGGGGTGGTGGTGGTGGTGATGGTGAGTGGGGTGGTGAGTGGTGGTGAGTGGGGGGTGAGTGGTGAGTGGGGTGGTGAGTGNTGGTGGGAGTGGTGGTGAGTGGTGGTGGGTGGTGGTGNAGTGGGGTGGTGAGTGGTGAGTGGTGAGTGGTGGTGAGTGGTGGTGAGTGGTGGTGAGTGGGGGTGAGGGGTGGTGGGGGTGAGTGGGGTGGTGGTGGTGAGGGTGGTGAGGTGGGGTGGTGAGTGGGGGGTGAGTGGTGGTAGGTGGTGAGTGGTGGTGAGTGGTGGTGGTGGGGTGAGTGGGGTGAGGGGTGGTGAGTGGGTGGTGGTGGTGGGGTGGTGAGTGGGGGTGGTGGGGGGGGGGTGAGTGGTGAGTGGGGTGGTGGTGGTGAGTGGGGTGAGTGGGGGNTGGTGAGTGGGGGTGAGTGGTGGTGGGNTGAGTGGGGGTGGTGAGTGGGGTGGTGGTGGTAGNGGGGGTGGTGAGTGGTGAGTGGTGAGTGGGGTGTGGTGAGTGGTGAGTAGGGGTGGTGGGGTGAGTGGGTGGTGGTGAGTAGGTGGGGTGGTGAGTGGGGGTGAGTGGTGGTGGTGAGTGGTGAGTGGGGGGGGTGNTGTGTGAGTGGGGTGGTGGGGGGTGGTTAGTGGGTGTGGTGAGTGGGTGAGTAGGGGGGGGTGGTGAGTGGGGGTGGTGGTGGTGAGTGGGTGGTGATGGGGGTGGTGGTGATGGTGGTGGTGAGTGGGTGGTGGTGGTGGCCTTCATAGGTGTCGCTAACAGCACTTGCCCCTACAGTCTGTTAATGNTATAGGGGCTCTTTTGTGTGTGTGTGTCTGTGTGTGTGTCTGTGTGTGTGTGTGTGTGTGTCTGTGTGTGTCTGTGTTCAATGTGTTTTCGGGGGTGTGTCTGTGTGTCACGTGTGTGTGTGTGTGTCACGTGTGTGTCTGTGTGTGTGTGTCACTGTGTCACTGTGTGTAGTGTAGTAGTATCCGTCAGTGTGTGTCTGTGTGTCACTGTGTGTGTGTGTCACGTGTGTGTCTGTGTGTCACGTGTGTGTCTGTGTGTCACGTGTGTGTGTCACGTGTGTGTGTGTGNAGGATCAGGTGCAGTATCCGCCCCACCACTCGTGGCGCTGCAGCGACGGCCGCGCCGCGGGGGGTCGTGACCTCCCGGGGGTGACGTCACGCGGCCCCCACCGTGCCCCTCGCCATCTCTGACCTCTACGAGCAAATGTGGGGGGTCGAAGGTCACGACCCCGTCAGCGAGGCGTGACCTGCGTGGGCGGGGGGGTCACGGCGGTGACGCGCGTGTGTGTGACGTCACACACACGCACAGACACACACAGACACACACACACAGACACACACAGACACACACAGACACACACACACAGACACACACAAACACAGCACANACACAGACACACACAGACACAGACACACAGCACACACACACACACACCACACACACACAGACACACATACCACACACACACACAGACACACAGACACACACACACNCACCACACACACACAGACACACACCACACACACACAGACACACACCACACACCACACACACACAGACACACACACACGCCACACACACACACGTCACACACACACCTCACACGCACACACACACACATCACACACACCACACACACACACAGACACACACACACGCCACACACACACACATCACACACACACCTCACACGCACACACACACACATCACACACACCACACACACACACAGACACACACACGTCACACACACACCACACACACACACACGTACACACCACACACACACACCACAAACACGTCACACACACACGCCACACACACACGCCACACACACACGTCACACACACACATCACACACACACATCACACACACACGTACACACACACATCACACACACACACACACACACGTACACACACACATCACACACACCACACACACACACCACACACACACGCCACACACACATCACACACACACATCACACACACATCACACACACACCACACACACACGCCACACACACACGTTCACACACACACACCACACACACACGCCACACACACACGCCACACACACACGCCACACACACACGTCACACACACACACCACACACACATCACACACACACGTACACACACACATCACACACACCACACACACACGCCACACACACACATCACACACACACACACACACACGTCACACACACACGTCCACACACACACACACACACACANGTCACACACACACGTNACACACACACGTCACACACACACGCACACACACACGTCACACACACACACGTCACACACACACGTCACACACCACACACACGTCACACAATCCGCGTGTGCGTTCATCCCCGTAATTTATTGCGAGCCGTCTAGGAGCGTTTGACCCGTGTCGATAACTCGGCTTCGTCAGGGAGGGCAATTCTCGTTGTTGTCGTTGTTGTTGTTGTTGTTGTCGTTGTTGTTGTTGTTTTAAAAAAATACTTGAACGTTTTCTCGCGGCGAAGCCGAACGCCACTCGTTGGTTTACAAACAAACAACAACAAAAACACAGAACATCAGGCTCACGGTGGACACACCAACCCCCACCACCACCCACCCGGCCACTCACCCACTCACTCACTCCCCACTCACCACTCACCCACCTCACCCATCCCCACCCACCCATACCCATCACCACCCACCCACCCATCCACCCCACCCATCACCCACTCACCACCCATCCATCCACCCATCCACCCACCCACCCACCCATTCACCCACCACCCACCCATCATCCACCCATCCACCATCACCCACTCACCCACCCATCCACCACCCACCACCCTCACCCACCACACATCCACCCGTCCACTCACTCACCACTCACCCACTCACTCACCACCACCCATCCACCCAACCACCCACACATCCACCCACCCACCCATCCACCCGTCCACCCATCCACCCACCCACCCATCACCCACTCACCCACCCATCCCCACCCATCCATCCACCCATCCACACACCCACCCATTCACCCACTCACCCACCCATCCATCCACCCATCCACCCACTCACACATCCACCATCCACCCACACCCACCCACCCGTCCACCCACCCACCCAACCACTGCAGATCCGTAGAGACGCATTGAGATTCATAAACTCGTAGAGCCATTGACGTCCATAGAGGCTCGTAGAGACTCAACGTCCCACACTGAGACTGGAGCCATGTTGGCACTAACGAGACGGAGACAGGCGATGGACACGATGGTGGTGGACACAGAGACTCCGAGGAGACCAGAGAGACACCCACAGATCTGGAGATTTTTTCGATGTAAGCGTTTNCGTGACTGCAGGGATTCATCTTCTTGGTTCTTTCGGTAAAGTCACGTAGAAGGGAAATAATAAAAATAAAAATAATGAAATACAATTCTCACGACGTTTCGGCCACAACGCAAGCAGCCGTTCTCAGGTGAAGACCAGGTCTGTCGGAAAGACAGCGTATTCACATCATCATCAACACCATCAACATCATCATCATTAACATCATCATCATCAATATCATCAACATCATCATCTTTTTTTTCGATTTCAAGCTTTCGTGACTGCAGGGATTCATCTTCTTGGTTCTTTCGGTAAAGTCACGTAGAAGGGAAGTAATAAAATAATAAAAANTAAAACTTATAAAATACAATTCTCACGACGTTTCGGCCACAACGCAAGCAGCCGTCCTCAGGTGAAGACCAGGTCTGTCGGAAAGACAGCGTCTGAATGAACACCACCAGGCTTGGAGCGTCTATTTAAGCTGGGTTAGCTTGTTCATTCAGACGCTGTCTTTCCGACAAACCTGTTCTTCACCTGAGGACGGCTGCTTGCGTTGTGGCCGAAACGTCGTGAGAATTATTTTTATTATTTTTATTTTTATTTTCCTTCGTGACTTTACCGAAAGAACCAAGGAGATCTGCAGATGTTCCAAAGCCATAGATGTGTGTACAAGTAACATCAACAAGAAATTGCAATAAAGTATACAGAAGGTTTGTGTGAGTCTGTGTGGGGAACGGTGGTGTAGTGGTTAGCGCTACGAACCCAGCGACCCGAGTTCGATTCCCGCTCACGGCCAAAACCACCAATGATGATTATCTGAACCGGTCGTGGGCTCCCCTAGGTCGACTCAGCCTCAAATGAGTACCTGGTGCGGTGTGTAAACATCGCCACTGGGGAGACAAAGGCGGCCGGGTGTGGTGCTGGCCACCCACCCCTCGTGTGCCGTGCTGGTTTTCATAGGTGGTGCTGTTTGCTAACAGCACTTGCCCAGCAGTCTGCTAGAGGCTACACGGGGAGCTTTGTCTTTACCAGTGTAACACGTGTGTGTGTCTGTCCACAACTCTCTCCTTCATCCACAGCTCCTCCTTCACCCACAGCTCCCTCCATCCACAGCTCCCTCCATCCACAGCTCCCTCCTTCATCCACAGCTCCTCCTTCACCCACAGCTCTCTCCTTCATCCACAGCTCTCCTTCCACAGCTCCATCCACAGCTCTCCTTCATCCACAGCTCCTCCTTCCACAGCTCCCTCCTTCACCACAGCTCCTTCACCCACAGCTCTCTCCTTCATCCACAGCTCTCTCCTTCACCCACAGCTCTCTCCTTCACCACAGCTCTCTCCATCCACAGCTCTCTCCTTCATCCACAGCTCCTCCTTCATCCACAGCTCCTCCTTCACCCACAGCTCCCTCCTTCACCACAGCTCCCTCCTTCACCCACAGCTCCTCCATCCACAGCTCCCTCCTTCACCACAGCTCCCTCCTTCACCCACAGCTCCTCCTTCACACAGCTCCCTCCATCCACAGCTCCCTCCTTCACCACAGCTCTCTCCTTCACCCACAGCTCTCCTTCACCCACAGCTCCCTCCATCCACAGCGCTCTCCTTCATCCACAGCTCCCTCCTTCACCCACAGCGCTCTCCTTCATCCACAGCTCCCTCCATCCACAGCTCTCTCCTTCATCCACAGCTCCCTCCTTCACCCACAGCTCCCTCCTTCACACAGCTCCCTCCTTCATCCACAGCTCCCTCCTTCACACAGCTCCCTCCTTCACCCACAGCTCCTTCACACAGCTCCCTCCATCCACAGCTCCTCCATCCACAGCTCTCTCCTTCATCCACAGCTCCCTCCTTCACCCACAGCTCCCTCCATCCACAGCGCTCTCCTTCATCCACAGCTCCCTCCTTCACCCACAGCTCTCTCCTTCACCCACAGCTCCCTCCATCCACAGCTCTCTCCTTCATCCACAGCTCCCTCCTTCACCACAGCTCCCTCCTTCACCACAGCTCCCTCCTTCACCACAGCTCCCTCCTTCACCCACAGCTCCTCCTTCACCCACAGCTCCTCCTTCACCCACAGCTCCTCCTTCACCCACAGCTCCCTCCTTCACCCACAGCTCCCTCCTTCACCACAGCTCCTCCTTCACCACAGCTCTCTCCTTCACCACAGCTCCTCCTTCACCACAGCTCCTCCTTCATCCACAGCTCCTCCTTCATCCACAGCTCTCTCCTTCATCCACAGCTCTCTCCTTCATCCACAGCTCCTCCTTCATCCACAGCTCTCTCCTTCATCCACAGCTCNCTCCTTCATCCACAGCTCTCTCCTTCATCCACAGCTCTCTCCTTCATCCACAGCTCTCTCCTTCATCCACAGCTCTCTCCTTCATCCACAGCTCTCTCCTTCATCCACAGCTCTCTCCTTCATCCACAGCTCTCTCCTTCATCCACAGCTCTCTCCTTCATCCACAGCTCTCTCCTTCATCCACAGCTCTCTCCTTCATCCACAGCTCTCTCCTTCATCCACAGCTCTCTCCTTCATCCACAGCTCTCTCCTTCATCCACAGCTCTCTCCTTCATCCACAGCTCTCTCCTTCATCCACAGCTCTAATAAAATTTCAATCAACCGAAAAACCTTAAAAAATGTTTTATTTAACAATCATGACAACGAGTCGATAAACAGAGAGTTTGTTTAACACGTAGCAGGCTTTCGCGACCAATGTTATTCATAATCAACGTTTTGGTTTAGATCGCGTTATTATGTGTCGTAACCCTCCACCACCCGACACGGCCAATCAGTAAAAATTGTCACGTTGACAAAGACAAATAGTTCACTGCTTTAGCCCACTGGGGAATTGCCCGATGATGCTGGTTGCAATTACCAGCGAAACGTCGTACTCAAATTGCCTCGAGACTCTGTCGACCGAGTCTGAGTCTGAGTCGGAGGCGTCCGATTCGGAGGGGCCGGTGGTGGACACGGACTGGTTGCCGCAGCCAATCAGCGGCGTCCGGGAGGGGCGGGAGCCAGACCTCGCTGCAACGACGGAGCAAAAGCACTGCGACCTCCAGGGTGACCGCACGCACAGAGACACGTGTGTACACACACGTGTCTCTGTGCAGTGTCGCTGCAACGGGTGCTGTGACGCGGCAGTGCGGCTGCCTGCGTGCGGGCGTGGAGTGCTGTGAGCAGCGCTGCGGCTGTGACGACGACAAGTGCAGGACCGCAGCCACGCGGTGAGGCCGCTGCAGGTGCAGCTGGGGGTACAGCTGCAGGTGCAGCTGGTGTGGTAGTAGGGGGGTGGTGGTGGTAGGGGTGGTGGTGGTAGTAGGGTGGTTGTGGTAGTAGGGGTTGTGGTAATAGGGTGGTGGTGGTGGTGTGGTGGTGGTTGTGGTAGTAGGGTTGTGGTAAAGGGTGGTGGGGTGGAGTGGATCGGACGACTCCGACTCCGAGACGATTTCGACAGGTCGCGAGGGCAGGCGGAGGGCACGCGGCTTGCCGTGGAGACTTCGGCTGCGTCGCGACAAGGCGGAGGTCACCGCCCTGCCGTGACCTCTAACGGTAGGGCACTGCTAGCGCCACCACCACCATCACCTCCACCACCACCGCCACCGCCACCGCCACCACCAGCACTCCCGCACCTTGGAGGGCATGGACTCATGGAGGAGTCGGGGAGGCTGCAGGGGCTCCTTTGCTCTCCTGCTGCGCTCAGTGAACAGGCAGCGGCTTCTTTGCCCGTTGCAACTGCTGCACCTTTGAATGAACAGGGGATGGTGGGATGAGTGAGTGTACGTGTGAGTGTACGTGTGAGTGAGTGTACGCGTGAGTGAGTGTACGCGTGAGTGAGTGAGTGAGTGTACGCGTGAGTGAGTGAGTGAACGCGTGAGTGAGTGAGTGAGTGGTGAGTGAGTGNGTGAACGCGTGAGTGAGTGGTGAACGAGTGAGTGAGTGAGTGTGACGCGTGAGTGAGTGAGTGAGTGTACGCGTGAGTGAGTGAGTGAGTGTACGCGTGAGTGAGTGTACGCGTGAGTGAGTGTCCGTGTGAGTGAGTGTCCGTGTGACGTGTGAGTGTGCATGTGAGTGAGTGTACGTGTGAGTGAGTGAGTGAGCGTGAGTGAGTGCTCCATACTTGTCGGAGGGATTCGTTCTCCTCACGGAGTAGAGCCATCTGCTCACGCTGCTCCTTCTAGATCCCACATCATCAACATCACATCATCAACATCACATCATCAACATCACATCATCAACATCACAGCATCAACATCACAGCATCAACATCACAGCATCAACATCACATCATCAACATGGGTGAGCGAGCGAGTGGGTGAGCGAGTGGGCGGGTGTGTAAGCGGTGGGTGTGTGGGTGAGTAAGCGGTTGAGTGAGTGGGTGAGCGAGTGGGTGGGTAAGTGGTTGAGTAGCTTTAGCTAATCGGGATTAATTGACCGTTACGCAAAAAGTTAGGTTTTTAACGTATTGTAATTCGCAAGGCATGTTACCATCGGACATTATGACACGCAGTCGTAATTGCCACGTGTTGTATCTATACCTCCTTTTTATTTTTATTTTATTATATTCATTAAGAATTATTCTGCCAATATATATAATACATTTTGTTAAATAGACACGGGGCAACTTGGGAACGAACACGCTCCCACACTTCCACAGATGCCTCAAAAGGCCAGAAAGCATGAAAGAGGGCAATAAAGTCATAAAAACTCCCCCAATTTCACACAAGAGGAACAAGGGAGGGGGGNAATTGCAAGCAGGGGTTAGGATGACATCCATTCTTTAAAAAGCCTTTACAAAACCAGGCCACGAAATATAATTATATTCTTAACAAAGAAAACAGAAGCACAGACGGGTTTTGAACCATGTTAGATAAACAAGTTACCAACTTAGCCATGAAAATTAAGCAAACAGTATCTATCCTCACTCCAATTGGAAACCAGACTACAGTCTGCACCAGGGTCGCGACCCATCATTGTTAATTAAATACTGACATTATTTACCTTTAAATAATTTCTACACGGCCGGGCCGAAGCATCAAAGAATACTTATGGCATCAGGGTCGCTCCAAAACAAAAATCCCTAGCCCAGGATATCAGATTAAATAATCACAAGAAGTCAAATAATAAGTACGGAATTAAAGTAAAACTCCTAGGAGAATTAAGGGCGGAGAAGTCTCTCATAATTAACCAAACGCAACACCCATGAGAAGCGAGCAACTCACGGCCGTCTTTGTCTTCCCGAGAGGATCTCCACACACACCAAAAGCCAGGAAATGACCCCCATAAAGAACCACTGAACAATGGCTCAGAAAGGAAATTAAAACACATGCCTCCGAAGATAAATAAATAANCACACGCTCAGGGGCTCCCACCACAGCTCACAGACGTCTCCCCGCAACACGGACAGCAAGATTTGCACACGCGAGCAAATAACATTTTCATGGGGAGATCGGGCCACGATGAAACACCGTGAACACGGTTACGGCATAACTTGGGTCGCTTGCAATCAAATCACAATGGAACAAGCAGCAAATAAGTCGCATTTCAACTTCCAAACCAAAACAACTTAAGCCGTGCGAGACTAAAGATAAACGCCAGAGCGAGGAGGGATCATTAAGCTCGCTTAACGCGTAGGTTTTCGCGACGAATAATTCATGATCGAAACATGGATTAGGTGGCGCCGTCGCGAGGCCCCTCCCCTCCTTCCAGAATGATTACGCAGCTAAATTCTAGATTTGAAGCTTTCGTGACTGCAAAGATTCATATTCTTAGGATTTTTCGGTTAAGTCACGTAAGTAAAACATCAAAATAAAAATATAAATCACGACATCTTGAATCATTGCTTCACTTGATGCAGCTAATTCGGCTGTGACGGTCCCACCTGATGACGGAGACTTGTGTTGCCTCCGAAACGTCGTGATTTTTATCTTTATTTTATTTTTATTTTGATGTTTTACTTACGCGACTTAACCGAAAAAACTAAGAATATGATTACACAGCTGTGTCTTCAAAGCTAACGAACACGCACAAAACACACAATGACGTTTCGTTTCTCCAATGTAGCAGTCACCACAAATGCAACTCATTTGTAGACTCCAGGATACTGCAAGTCAGGAACGACATCCTTCACAGATGGAATCAAATCACGGATTTTATGCACCGTACCGAATCTCCGCCTCTGCAGCAGCCAAACCGGCCCACTCACCTCGGCCCACCACCCAGAACGCTTGGTCCCATGGCCCGAGGGCTGCAGGCTGCCAATGGCCAGGCAGCCAGAGAGCCGAGAATTGGCACGACACCAGCAGAGATACGGCACCGCAACACCAACTCCCTGCTCATCGGGCAATTCGCCAGAATGGTGGGGCTCTCCTCTGTCTCCCGTTGTTATATATAGAGCAACAGCAGCAGGGTGACGTCATCATTAACTCATTAACTCATCAGGTGCAGAGATTTGAGGGGGGGGGGGGTTATTGTAATTATACTGAGAACATGAAGAACCAGTTGCATCTACAGGAAAATTCCTGCCTATCCTCTTATGGCATTATTGCGCGTGTTGACATTGAATGAGTCACTGTAGCGCGTGTCGCTAGGTGATTGGTAGACAATGTCATTAGGGGTACAATTCCGTGCTGTCAATTGCACCTGTGGACAAGGCATTCTGGAATATCCAGAAGGGGTGCAGGAGAAAAAGGCGAACTCCCGACTCACAAAATTGTGTTTTTTTTTCACTTTTCTCGTTTAAATTGAGACGTGTGCAGCGGCCTTTTGATGTTCTGATGCAGATGACGGTTACACCACTTGTGTCTTAATGAGCACAACAAAGCTGTCAACACGACTGCTCCTGCAGGCCGACAGCACCAACACCGCCACTCGTTCCAGAGCTGGTATTTTCGGCCCAGCAGCAGCAGCAGTAGCAGCAGCGNGCGGCGATGACCCCAACAAGAAAGCCGAGGCTGCTACGAGCGGTAGCCTTCTGCTCTGCAGCGTACGTAGCCAACCGTGTTAATCGGAGGTGAGAGGGGAGGACAACACACTTAAACACAAGAAGGCTACAACGGGGGTATTTATTGTTGTTATTAGTTTATGTATATTCTCTCGTTTATAAAACAAAATAGGACTGGGTATTCTAGATTTGAAGCTTTCGTGACTGCAAGGATTCATATTCTTCGGTTTTTTCGGTAAAGTCACGTAGGTAAAACATCAAAATTAATAAAAAATAAAACAAAAATACGACGTTTCGGAGGCAACAAAAGTGATGACGGAGACTTGTGTTGCCTCCGAAACGTCGTGATTTTTGTTTTATTTTATTTTATTAATTTATGTTTTACCTCGTTTACTAAAATAGGACTGGGTATATTTCACGTTGAGTCTTGAAGAGGTTTGCTATTCCAAGGGACCCTTTGGGTCCTTACCTATAGGAAGATCTGTTCGAAGGCCGGACGTGTGAACTGCTAGAGTAAATGACGGTTACACTACACACACATAAGTTACTGAAACATTTTATAACCTATATAATTCATTTGTTGTCTGTCTGTCTGTCCGTCCGTCTGCGTACGTTCCCTTCCGGGGGATTTAGCTCTCGGACCGTGGGGTTCGCCGAGATTTAATTTTGCAGGTGGGCACGCCCCGGCCCGCGGTAAACTTAGGCATTTCCGATTTTTCGTCTCTAAACTTTAAATCGGACCGATTATCTATTTAGTGCGATTGCTCTTTATTTATTTATTTACCATTGCCGACCGGCACGTAACGACGCACGCCGTTGCGCATACCTTAGTATATGTGTATATATATGTAAGATTTTTAAGAAATATATTTTTCACCCGGGCAAAGCCGGGTACTTCCGCTAGTAACTAATAAAAGTTTTCAAGATTAAAGAATACACTACTGTATGTGAAATAGTCGAAATAATACCAAGCTCAAAGACTGCACTGGTCAGTAGTTACTACAGCCACTAAATACTACTACACAGTCAGTAGCTACTACTGGCTCAGTAGATACTACGGTACAGTCAGTAGATACTACTACAGAGCCAATAGATACTACTTACTCTGTTGTATGTAAGGTGTGTAGGTATATATACCTACTAGGGGTAAATGTATTTTTGAGGAGGGAGGGGGTCCACAATTTTCGGAAACCTTTTACATCAACTATTTACCCCACACTTTCTACAACTTTTTGGACTTGTGCAAGCCTCTCATATATTTGTTGGTATAGAAATGTACAAACGGCCCACCGAGCTTTCACAATACCTTAGTATATGTGTATATATATGTAAGATTTTTAAGAAATATATTTTTCACCCGGGCAAAGCCGGGTACTTCCTAGTAATATAAAAGTTTTCAAGATTAAAGAGTACACTACTGTATGTGAAATAGTCAAATAATACCAAGCTCAAAGACTGCACTAGGGATCGGGGGTTAATTGGTCTGGCCGGATTTGTGAAGGGTGGATATGCGACGTAGAATTTGGCACCATAACATTGCTTACCTTACTCATGAAAGTTGTGCATCATGTAGTCGTGCCATCATTATATTTCTTTCGCATTAGCCTACATACTGCAATGCTTCAGTGTGCATCGGGTTTAATTTTCCTAAGGGTTCGCTCGTTTTTCCTTTTCCTTGTTTTTTCCAGTGTTTTGGTGTGCGAGGAATGAAAGTGGATTGCATTGGGGAAAAAAGCCTTATCCAGGTGCACCATCGTTTTTCAAAAACCCAAAGTTTATTTAGACCTTATGCCCCTTCAACCGCCATTTTACCAATAGGTGAGTGCACGAGGTAGGCAATGATTCACTCCTCTGATTATGGTAAACGTGTTCACGTTATTTAGTTTAACCAGGTGAGAACCAAGGGAACAGAAGAGTCCCATATGGAAGAGTGATCGCGGGGGGCAATGATTGCTATACATAATCCCAATTGAGTAATTTGCAATTTTCGAATTTGGCAAATGTGGAGACGATGCCGGGCAATGGGCTGCTCTTACAAACGATGCGGGGGGGGGGGGGGTATTTAACGCCCTCCGTGAAACAGACGCGCATATTATTGTGGTTATTACATCCAGAGTAATCATTAATTAGGGCGTCCGCTGGATTCGAATCGTGGACAAGTGGCGAGAGGCAGCCCTGTGTGCTGCCTCGAGCGGCTGCAGCGGTAATGGGAGCCAGATAGAAATGAAATAAAATAAAAAATATTCGATAATTATCAAGCCACTGCTGGATGATGGCCTCTACCCACAACGTGGCAATCGTCGGGTTTGTGACTATACTTCACACACTTGTCAGTGAGTGTTGGTGAAGGGGAAACCCAGTACCGGGTCAAATGTCACTCGCCACTGCCGTCAACGTAGCCCGAATCGAACAAGTGTCACTGGGGTCATCGCGCTATGCTAACCGCTATGCCAATACTCCACAACCACATATGCCAATCTAAACGGTCGATTTGTACACGGACAAACAATGTGTGTATCATGAGCGTATTATTATCTTTGACGTGGATGGTCTGCATGCACAATCTGGCTCTATTTTTCTCGATACTCCGGGCCGTTATTATAGTTGTTAAATTTCACGCTTGATAAAGTAGTTTTATTTTTAATTTGAAACTTTTACGTTGGGATGTCCACGCTTTTAAAATATAGTAAATAAAAACCTCAATCACTGTACACTTAACAAGTCCACTATCGAGTGTCGTTTTATCGGGTAATTCTCCATGCAAGATCCTCGCGAAAAGTTAACTGTTTGGACATGATAATTGGTTTTTTACCCTTCTATCTGGCAACAAAACTGACACATTTTTACAAGGAGTCATGTTTGCATAGACCGCAATACCTGCAGTCATAATACAAACAAAAGAACATAACTCTGAAAATGTGCACTGTCCTTGAAGTTGATTGGTTCACACCCGAGACAGCTTTCCTTAGAGCCTCGTCTCACATGGGTTGGACCAGATGACGCCAAAAGGCGCAGGGACAGTGCACATTTTCAGAGTTATGTTCTTTTGTTTGTATTATGACTGCAGGTATTGCGGTCTATGCAAACATGACTCCTTGTAAAAAGGTGTCAGTTTTGTTGCCAGATAGAAGGGTAAAAAACAATTATCATTTTTACTGGCAAGAGGTTCCCATAGTTATCTGTTTGGACAATTTACATTCAGCATTGAACCGTCATGGTGAGACTTTGTAGGAAATTGACATTCACCAGCAAGAAACTGACAGTGGCAAACCTCTCGAGTTTAATAATTTTTCCAAAATCCTTGTAATTAATTATTAAGAATAAATTCCAATATCATGCACATGTGCCTTTTCCGAAAAAGATCATTTTTTTGCAGTGACCCAAGAGGCAATTTGATTCCAACAACTGTAAAAACTTGAAGCACATGTTTTTTCACTCTCTCTTGCAAAAAATAATAATTACTTAAACTGTTGCCCATTAGTTAAGGCTANGTTCGCAATCTTATTCGATGGCCTGCTAGTACTTTATATGGACCTCCATATACAATTGTAAAGCTCAGCTATAGCATAATGGCATCCTCCGTCTGGCATTGGTAATAGTGCAAGGATAAAGATTTACATAAAATGAAACGTTTCATGGTTGAGTCTGAATATGAAATGTCAAGGACCCATGTGCAGTTTCAGAAATTTTTATTGTAACATTTTCAAACAAAATACACGTTTTCTATTTTTCAAAACATTTTCAAAGGTAAACAATATCTTTTACTTTAACATTGTGAACGTAAACAACTTCTGCCAAGATACGGTAACGTGGTGGTAACGTGGTGGTAACGTGGTGGTGATAACGTGGCGGTAACGTGGTGGTAACGTGGTGGTGACGTGGTGGTGGTNACGTGGTGGTGTACACGTGGTGGTGGTGTGATGGTGGTGACGTGGTGTNGTAACGTGGCGGTAACGTGGTGGTGGTACCACGTGGTGGAACTTTGGTGACGTGGTGGTGACGTGGTGGTGGTGTAACGGGTGGTGACGTGGTGGTGGTACACGTGGTGGTGGTAACGTGGCGGTAACTGGTGGTAACGTGGTGCCACGTGGTGACAGTCGTCACGTGGTAACGTGGTGGTAACGTATGGTAACGTGGTGGTAACGGGCGTGACAGTCGGGCAAGCCCACTGCGGCAACGCGCTGGTGGAGTTGGGGGAGAGTGCGACTGCGGCTACTCGGACCAGTGCCAAGATCGCTGCTGCACCACGCCAACTCAGAGGAACTTTGGTGCAGGCCGAGGCCAAACATGGCTTGCAGCTGTAACGGGTTCCGGAGACACTTGTAAGGTAACTTCTTTATTCCACTCCAACAGCACTCCAACACTCCAACTCTCCACACTCCTGATACTCTGTTACAGCCTAGGTACACAGCCTAGGTACACAGCCTAGGTACTCTACTCAGGAACACACCCTCACAAGGTCGTAGATTCGGGATTCCAGAGTCCACACCACTGGCTCTCACAGCGTCCCAGGGTCCTCCGATGGCTGGTCTTGGGTCTTGAGTTACGACTGGGCCCTGATCGTCCAGGGAGCTCTCCTTTTATGCCTGGTCCAACGAGCACAGACGTGCACGCACGCGCACGCACGCGCACGCTTTTGTTTTATTTATTACAGCAAAAAGTACCCGGCGTTGCCCGGGGCTTAAAACATTTCAAACTACTCTTGAAAATGTAACAGCAGTGTGTACTGTGGTGGTACCTGCTTTGACTGCAGCAGTGCATACTGACTGTGGTGGTACCTGCTATGATTACAGCAGTGCATACCGACTGTGTGGTACCTGCTATGATTACAGCAGTGCATACTGACTGATGGTACCTGCTATGATTACAGCAGTGCATACCGACTGTGGTGGTACCTGCTATCACTACAGTAGTACATGCTGACTTTATAGCAGTATTATGACTCTATAGCACAAAGTACTCACCTGACAGAGTGGCGTGGTGAGGTCTAGTCCCTTGCAGAGCCTCCGGCGTCGCCTAGCTTGTCCAGCCGGCCCACCCCCCCAGGAACGATGATGCCGGCCGCTCTGCAGTAATATCTACGGCCTATAGTGGTAGCATCTACCGGCTGTATAGTAGTAATACTGGTAGGAACGAAGTGGACCAGACCACCAATAGATTAATGTGTCCGTCCGTCTGTCCGACAAGATGGCCGCCGCTCCCCTGCGATCTGTGAACTAAACAAGATGGCGCCTCACGGCGAAACTTTAAACTTCGCTTCAAAATTACTTTACCGAAACGCAGCACGTTTTTAAACACAGAGACAAGAAACCTTTATTAACACAGAGACGAGATACATTTAATCGCCGTATTTGTGCACGAAAAGCGCGGCTTCGCGAGGCCTACTGCAGAGGCTTCGCGAGGCCTAGTGCGGCAGGCTTCGCGAGGCCTAGTGCAGAAGGCTTCGCTAAGTCTACTGCAGAGAAGGCTTCGCGAGGCCTAGTGCGGCAGGCTTCGCGAGGCCTAGTGCGGAGGCTTCGCGAGGCCTAGTGCAGCAGGCTTCGCGAGGCCAGTGCAGAAGGTGGTGGTGGGGTGGTGGGGTGGTGGTGGTGGGTNTGGGTGGTGGGGGGTGGTGAGGGCTGGTGGGAGGGGTGGTGTTGGGGGGTCTTTAAATCTCACAGCGTTTCTTGTCAAACAAACACTTTTAATTAACGTTACACTAGAATACAGTAATTTTTTCTTTAACTCGTCTATACCCGGTCGATATCCTGTACCGGTACTAAGTATTATTCCTACCAGCCACCCGCAGGGTCCTGTTAACTGCACGCATTGTGGTGGAAGGGACATGAGACAGTGAAGAATTTAGTGTATTTTATAGGATTTTAAACCTGACCCTCACTCATACTGAAGGCGAGTGACTTGGCATGGGCCATCCTCCCACCAAATGCGTGCGAGTTGCTATGGTCATGCACGCGTCATAAATAGGGTTTTTTTTAGGTTTTTTTGGGTTTTAGGGTTTTTTAGGGTTTTAGGGTTTTAAAAGCAAATCCTGGAAGGAAAAATCGAAGGGAAAAAACGACCAGGACGGCCAAAACGACATGGCTCAGTAACATCAAAACATGGCTACAATTAACAACAGCACAAACTCTACACGCCGTGCTAGACCGGGACCAATATCATCGTGAAGTCGCACACGCCGTTAGGCAGCACTCAAGAAGAAGAAGAATGGTCTTTTAGGGGATTTGGGGGGTTTTTAGGGTTTTAAGGTTTTTTAGGGGGTTTTTATGGTTTTTTGGGGTCTTTTAGGGTTTTTAGAGGTGTTTTAGGGTTTTTAAGGTTTTTCTCAGGGTTTTTAGGGTCTTTTGGGTTTTGGGGGTTTTACGGTTTTTTAAGGGGGTTTGGGGTCTTTTAGGGTTTTCAAGGTTTATAGGGTTTTTTAAGGTTTTATAGGGTTTTTTGGGTTTTTTAGGGCTTTTTAGGGTTTTTTATGGTTTTCAGGGGGTTTTTGGGGTTTTCGGGTTTTTTAGGGTATTTTAGGTTTTTTGGGTTTTATGGTTTTCAGGGGTTTTTATGTGTTTTTGGGGTCTTTTAGGGTTTTTAGGGGTATTTTAGGGTTTTTTGGGGTCTTTTACGGTTTTTAGCGTTTTATAGGTTTTTTGTGGGTTTTTNGGGTTTTATAAGTTTTTTTTTTTTGTGTTTTTGGGGTTTAGGGTTTTTAAGGGTTATTTAGGTTTTTTCTTTTTAGGTTTTTTGGGTTTTTTAAGGGTTTAAGTTTTTTAGGGTTTTTGGGGTTTTTAGGGTTTTTGGAGTTTTAGGGTTTTTTAGGGCTTTAGGGTTTTTAGGGTTTTTGGGGTCTTTTAGGGTTTTTACGGTTTTTTGGGGTCTTTTATGGTTTTAAGGGTTTCTTAGGTTTTTTTAGGTGTTTTGGGTTTTTAGGGTTTTTTTGGTGTTTAGGATCTTTTAGCGGTTTTTTGTATGGTCTTTCAGGGTTTTTGGGGGTTTTTGGGGTTTTCGGGGTTTTTAGGGTTTTTAGGGATCTTTTAGGGTATTTTTAGGTTTTTTGCGGTTTTATGGTTTTCAGGGGTTTTTATGTGTTTTTTGGGGTCTTTTAGGGTTTTTAGGGATATTTTAGGGTTTTTTGGGGTCTTTTACTGTTTTTAGCGTTTTATAGGTTTTTTGTGGGTTTTTTAGGTTTTATGGTTTTTTGGGGTTTTAAAGTTTTTTTGTTTTTTTGTGTTTTTGGGGTTTTGGGTTTTTAAGGGTTATTTAGGTTTTTTCTTTTTAGGTTTTTTGGGTTTTTTAAGGGTTTGAGGTCTTTTAGGGTTTTTTGGGGTTTTGGAGTTTTAGGGCTTTTAGGGTTTTTGGGTCTTTTAGGGTTTTACGGTTTTTGGGGTATTTTATGGTTTTAAGGGTTTCTTTTTTTTTAGGTGTTTTGGGTTTTTAGGGTTT
Organism: Lethenteron camtschaticum; assembly: GCA_018977245.1. Lineage (NCBI taxonomy): Eukaryota > Metazoa > Chordata > Hyperoartia > Petromyzontiformes > Petromyzontidae > Lethenteron > Lethenteron camtschaticum. The sequence continues at coordinate 1,082 of WFAB01003194.1, read as the reverse complement.
TTTTGGGTGTTTAGGATCTTTTAGGTTTTTTNAGGGTTTTTGGGGTTATAGATTTTTTAGGTTTTTTGGGGGTTTTGGGGGTCTTTTAGGGGTTTTATAGGGTTTTTAGGTGTTTTAAAGGGTTTTGGGTTTTTTAGGGTTTTTGGGGTCTTTTAGGGTTTAGTAGGTTTTTCTTAGGGGTTTTTGGGGTCTTTTTTGGGTTTTATAAGGTTTTTTAGGGTTATTGGGTTTTTTTAGAGTTTTATTTAGGGTTTTTCGGGTCTTTTAGGGGTTTTTGGGGTTTTAGGGGTTTTTAGGGTTTGTTGGTGTCTTTGAGTGTTTTTAGGGTTTATGTTCTTTGGGGGGTTTTTATTTTTGGGGTTTTTGGTTTTTTTAGGGTTATGGGTTTNATGGTCTTTTAGGGTTTTTTTTAGGGTTTTAGGGTTTTGTCTTTTAGGATTTTTCGGGGTTTTTAGGGTTTTTGGGGTTCTAGGATTTTTAGGTTTTTTGGGGGTTTTGAGGGTCTTTTAGGGGTTTATAGGGTTTATTAGGGTTTTTTTACGGTTTATCGGGGTCTTTTTGGGTTTTGTGAGGTTTTTAGGGGTTTTAAAGGGTTTTTAGGGTTTTTTTGGGGTCTTTTAGGGTTTTAGGGTTTTATAGGATTTTCTTAGGGGTTTTTGTGGTCTTTTAGGGTTTTTTGGGTTTTATAAGGTTTTATAGGGTTATTGGGTTTTAGGGGATTTTTGGGGTTTCGGGGTTTTTAGGGTCTTTTAGGTTTTTAGGGTACACAGTGCGTGTGTGTGTGCACCGTGTGTGTATGTACATGGTGTGTGTGTGTGTGTACACAGTGTGTGTGTGTGCACATGGTGTGTGTGTACACAGTGTGTGTACACGGTGTGTGTGCGGTGCAGGGCCACCACCTTGTGCCACACAGGGCAGCTGCTACTTGGGGATGCTCTTCGAGTGTTTGAGACGAGATACGATACAAAACTACGAATTGCTGGGGCGATTAAGCAAGCACAATATAAATGCAATTGATAACATAGTGAATGCTTGGGAGCTTATTGGCTCTCGCTCCTGGTTAGAGATCTACCCAACACACA
>WFAB01003193.1:0-19769 GCA_018977245.1 Lethenteron camtschaticum | reverse complement strand
CACACCATCTCTGTGTGTGTGTCTGTATCTGTATGTCTGTGTGTGTCTACATGTCTGTGTGTGTCTGTGTGTATGTGTGTCTACATGTCTGTGTGTCTCTGTGTCTGCGTGTGTCTGTATGCGTGTCTGTGTGTCTGCATATCTGCGTGTGTGTGTCTGTATCTGTATGTCTGTGTGTGTCTGGATGTCTGTGTGTCTGCATGTCTGTGTTATATCTACGTGTCTGCGTGTCTGCGTATCTGTGTCTGTCTGCCTGCATGTCTGTGTGTCTGTCTGCTTGTCTGTGTGTCTATGTCTGCGTGTCTGTGTGTGTGCATATCTGTGTGTCTGCATATCTGTGTGTCTGCATGTCTGTGTGTGTCTGTCTGTGTGTGTGTGTCTATGTCTGCGTGTCTGTGTGTCTGCATGTATGTGTGTGTCTGCATGTCTGTGTGTCTGTCTGCGTGTCTGTGTGTCTGTATGTCTGTGTGTCTGTGTGTCTGCATGTCTGTGTGTCTATGTCCATGTGTCTGTGTGTGTGCATATCTGTGTGTGTGCATGTCTGTGTGTGTCTGTCTGCATGTCTGTGTGTCTGTCTGCGTGTCTGTGTGTCTATGTATGCGTGTCTGTCTGTCTGCATGTCTGTGTGTCTGTCTGCGTGTCTGTGTGTCTATGTCTGCGCGTCTGTGTGTCTGCATATCTGTGTGTGTGGCATGTCTGTGTGTGTCTGTCTGCATGTCTGTGTGTCTGTCTGCGTGTCTGTGTGTCTATGTCTGCGTGTCTGTGTGTGTGCATATCTGTGTGTGTGTGCATGTCTGTGTGTGTCTGTCTGCATGTATGTGTGTGTGAGAGTTTTCACACACACTACCTGCCTGGGTATTTTGTACCATCGGACACTCCACCCCCACAACTCCCAATTGGTGATGGGGCAGTTGTGAAGAGAGTGGAGAGTTTCCCATACCTGGGCAGTGTGCTCATGACCGGCTCCGGTTTGACAGCAGAGGTCTCACTCCGAATCAGTCGAGCGGCATTATGTTATCATCGGCTGTGTCATGCTGCTGTGTGGAAGCTACCTGGTCTGTCGCTCCGCACGAAGCTTCGGGTCTTCTCGGCCACGGTCATTCCCTTCCTTCTCTACGCTGGCAAAACGTGGACCCCCCCCCAAAGGAATTTCTTCGCCGGTTAGAAACATTCAGGCTGGCCTGCCTACGATCCATCCTGGGTTTAACTTGCAGGCTGGATTGTGTGAGGAGCTCACAAATCCTTGAAAGATCTGGACAAAGTCCCATCGGTGAGCTCCTCCGGCAGGTAAGGCTGCGTTGGCTGGGTCATGTAGCCCGCATGCCCAGCCACCGCATGCCGAAACAGCTTTTGTTTGGCCGGATAGAGGGGGCCACGGCGCGGGCTCGAGAAGAGATGGAGTGATGTGGTACAGGAGGACGTGGAGCTGAGTGGACTTGCCGATGACTGGTACCAGCGGTGTCAAGATCGGCCTCAGTGGAGGAGGCTCGTGAAGGACGCTACTGGGCAGTTGGAGGCAGTCGCCCTCCAACAACAACGGAGGGCGGAGGAGCGACGCTCACAACAACGAGCGGAGCGCCGGGTGGCTAAAGCACAACAAGTTGGCACAGTAGGGGGCACAGGTGGTGCATCGGCCACTCATCTCGGTCAGTCGACCCGTGGCACCTGCTGGGTCTGCCCCGTGACCTCCTGCCAGCGGGCGTTCGACACTTCACGTGGCCTCAAGGTGCACTTGGCCTGGCACAAGCGTCGTGGTGACGTCACCGCCACTTAGTGGCGAATGGCGGTTGTTGTGTATATAAGTGTGTGTCAGTGTATGCGAGTGTGCGTATCACTGTGTGTTAGTGAGTTGGAGTGTGTATATACTGGTAGGAACCTCCTGGTTACACCAGCCCACAGGGGATTATTGTGTCCGTCCGTCGTGCATCCAAAATAGGAGGGGTGGGGCTGGGTGGAGAGGGGAGGATGGGGAGGGGCTGGGTGGGGAGGGTGGGGCTGGGTGGGGGTGGGAGGGGTGGTGCTGGGTGGGGAGGGGAGGGTGGGGAGGGGCTGGGTGGAGAGGGTGGGGCTGGGTGGGGGGGTGGGAGGGTGGGGGGTGGGAGGGGTGGGGGGGCTGGGTGGGGAGGGGCTGGGTGGGGGGGTGGGAGGGTGGGGGGTGGGAGGGGTGGTGCTGGGTGGGGAGGGGAGGGTGGGGAGGGGCTGGGTGGAGAGGGTGGGGCTGGGTGAGGAGGGGCTGGGTGGGGGGTGGGAGGGTGGGGGGTGGGAGGGGAGGGGGGCTGGGTGGGGAGGGGCTGGTCACCCCGTGGTGCCCTTATAAAACTCAACGTTTCACCTACTCACGCCGGCTTGTGCCCGCCCTCACAGTCGGGCATATTTGCGGAATACACCACGCCGCCGTTGACCCTGCAGGCCATTGACCGAGCAACCCGACGTTCCTACCAGCTCCCTCCGCAGGAATGAGTTTATTTTGACGAGGTAAATTTCCGCTCTTCCCCTAGATCAACTTAACCTTAAATTAGTACCGTGTGCAGTGTGTAATCATCAGCACTGGGGAGACAAAGGCGACCGAGCATGTTTCTTAATAGGTGCTCGCTAACAGCACGTACCCCCAACAGTCTGCTAAAAGCTACACAGGGGATCTTTGTGTATCAGTGTGTTTGTTTGAATCTTCGTATGAATATTGAATCTTTGTGTGCGTTACAAAGACCCATAGTTTCAAAAAGCAGCCACAGACTTACAGAGACCTGCAGACTTACACACAGAGACACAGACGTACACACAGACAAAGACTTACACACAGACCCACAGACTTACACACGGACCCACAGACTTACACACAGAGACCCACAGACTTACACACAGACCCACAAACTTGCACACACAAAGACTTACACACACAGACCCACATACTTGCACACACAAAGACTTACACACACAGACCCACAGACTTACACAGATCCACAGACGTACACACAAACCCACATACTCACACACAGATAAACACTCAGAGACCCACATACTGACACACCCAGATCCTACACACACACACCCAAAGACTCACCCAGAGACCCACATACTCACATACAGACCCATAGACTCGCACAGAAACCCATATACTTACACATACCCATAGACACACACACACCCATAGACTCACCCAGATACCCATAGACTCACATGTAGACCCATAAACACAGAGACTCATAGCCTCACCCAGACACCCACAGACTCACACGTAGACCCACATACACACAGATCCATAGACTCACCCAGATACCCATTGACTCACTCAGAGATCCACAGACTCACAAGTAGACCCACATACACACAGACCCATAGCCTCACCCAGACACCCACAGACTCACACGTAGACCCACATACACACAGATCCATAGACTCACCCAGATACCCATTGACTCACTCAGAGATCCACAGACTCACAAGTAGACCCACATACACACAGACCCATAGCCTCACCCAGACACCCACAGACTCACACGTAGACCCACACACACACACAGATCCATAGACTCACCCAGATACCGCATAGACTAACCCAGATACCCATAGACTCACACGTAAGACCCACACACAAACAGAACCATAGACTAACCCAGATACCCATAGACTAACCCAGATACCCATAGACTCACACGTAAGACCCACATACACAGACCCATAGACTCAGAAGTTGACCTACATACACACAGACACACAGACCCTTAGCCTCACCCAGACACCCACAGACTCACACGTAGATCCACACACACACAGAACCATAGACTAACCCAGATACCCATAGACTAACCCAGATACCCATAGACTCACACGTAAGACCCACATACACACAGACCCATAGACTCAGAAGTTGACCCACATACACACAGACCCATAGCCTCACCCAGACACCTATAAACTCACACATAGACCCACATACGCACAGACCCATAGACTCACCCAGATACCCCATAGACTAACCCAGATATCCCATAGACTAACCCAGATACCGATAGACTAACACGTAGACCCACATATGCACAGACCCATAGACTCATACGTAGACCCACATACACACAGACCCATAGACTCACCCAGATACCCCATAGACTAACCCAGATATCCCATAGACTAACCCAGATACCCATAGACTCACACGTAGACCCACATACACACAGACCCATAGACTCATACGTAGACCCACATACACACAGACCCATAGACTCACCCAGATACCCCATAGACTAACCCAGATACCGATAGACTAACAGGTAGACCCACATACGCACAGACCCATAGACTCATACGTAGACCCACATACGCACAGACCCATAGCCTCATCCAGATAGCCATAGACTCACACGTAGATCCACATACGCACAGACCCATAGCCTCATCCAGATACCCATAGACTCACACATAGACCCACACATAGACCCACATACACACAGACCCATAGCCTCACCCAGACACCCATAGACTCACACGTAGACCCACATACGCACAGACCCACAGACTCGCACATAGACCCACATACGCACAGACCCACAGACTCGCACATAGACCCACATACGCACAGACCCACAGACTCGCACATAGACCCACATACGCACAGACCCACAGACTCGCACATAGACCCACATACGCACAGACCCACAGACTCGCACGGAGACCCACACACACACTCACAACAACAATAGCAGCAGCAACAAGCCAAGGATTCTCAGGCAAACCCGTGGATTGATGTGCCGGTACAGTGCTTGTGTTGCGAGTAGACGGATGGTGTGGGGGGGGTGGAAGTCATTTCCTGCCTGGGCATCAATTAAAGTAATCAGAGGAGGCTCCAAGGGGAAGGCATTGCACCTATGTGTGAGCATGTGTGTGTGTGTATGAGCATGTGTGTGTGTGTGAAGCAGTATGTGTGTGTGTGAGCATGTGTGTGTGAAGCAGTGTGTGTGAGCATGTGTGTGTGTGTGAAGCAGTATGTGTGTGTGTGAGCATGTGTGTGTGAAGCAGTGTGTGTGAGCATGTGTGTGTGTGTATGAGCATGTGTGTGTGTGTGAGCATGTGTGTGTGAGCATGTGTGTGCGTGTGCATGTGTGTGTGAGCATGTGTGTGTGTGTGAAGCCGTGTGTGAGTATGTGTGTGTGTGTAACAGTGCCGTGCCGACCTTTATAGGTGCTCGCTAACAGCACTTGCCTCTACAGTCTGTTGAGGCTACACGGGGGTATTTGTCTTTGTGACTGTATGGTAATAGCCAGCTCGCCTCCTTTAATCCATCTTCCCCTAATTCTACTTAAGTCTCTCGTCGTACAAATAGTTATTTTTGGGTTAGAAGATGTTAACTACCTCGCCTGGTATGCAGGAGGTTAATGGGTTCTATCCCGACCCTGACGATGCCTGCTGCTGCTGTATATTTGGAGTTTGCGGCTGTCACGGTAGTGGTGGTGGTGGTGCAGGTGGTGGTGGTGCAAGTGGTGGTGGTGGTGCAGGTGGTGGTGGTGCAGGTGGTGGTGCAGGTGGTGGTGGTGGTGCAGGTGGTGGTGGTGCAGGTGGTGGTGGTGCAAGTGGTGGTGGTGGTGCAGGTGGTGGTGGTGCAAGTGGTGGTGGTGGTGCAGGTGGTGGTGGTGCAGGTGGTGGTGCAGGTGTGGTGGTGGTGCAGGTAGTGGTGGTGCAGGTGGTGGTGGTGCAAGTGGTGGTGGTGGTGGTGGTGCAGGTGGTGGTGGTGCAGGTGGTGGTGGTGGTGCAGGTGGTGGTGGTGCAGGTGGTGGTGGTGCAGGTGGTGGTGGTGCAGGTGGTGGTATTGGCGAGCGATAGCTTAACTACCTCCCTCCCCAGTAATGCAGGTGGTGGTGGTGGTGCAGGTGGTGGTGGTGGTATTCGTGCAGGTGGTGATGGTGGTGCAGGTGGTGGTGGTGATGGTGGTGCAGGTGGTGGTGGTGGTGCAGGTGGTGGTGGTAGTAGTGCAGGTGGTGGTGGTGGTGGTGCAGGTGGTGGTGGTGCAAGTGGTGGTGCAGGTGGTGGTAGTAGTGCAGGTGGTGGTGGTGGTGCAGGTGGTGGTGGTAGTAGTGCAGGTGGTGGTGGTGCAGGTGGTGCAGGTGGTGGTGTTGGTAGTAGTACAGGTGGCGGCAGTGGCCGCCACCTGCACTACACGACACGTACACTACACGCATACGACACACACTACACACACTACACATACGACACACACACGCCACACACACACGCCACACACACACTACACATACGACACATACTACACACTACACATACACCACACTACACACGACACACTACACACACACGCTAACATCGTTTTCCTCCCCCGTCTCCCCCCCCCTACAGCCTGCCGGGGCTACACGCAGGAGGGACCTACGGTGTCACCGTAGCGGCGGTGCAATGGTAGCGGTACAGCGGTGTAGCAGTAGCGGTGCGGTGGTGTAGCTAACAGCAGTACAGCGGTGTAGCTAACAGCGGTGTAGCGGCAGCGGTACAGCGGTGTAGCTAACAGCAGTACAGCGGTGTAGCTAACAGCGGTGTAGCTAACAGCGGTGTAGTGGCAGCAGTGTAGCTAACAGCGGTGTAGCCACAGCGGTACAGCGGTGTAGCTAACAGCGGTGTAGTTAACAGCGGTGTAGCTAACAGCGGTGTAGCTAACAGCGGTTTAGCTAACAGCGGTGTCGCTAACAGCGGTATAGCGGTGTAGCTAACAGCGGTGTAGCTAACAGCGGTGTAGTCACAGCGGTACAGCGGTATAGCGGTGTAGCTAACAGCGGTGTAGCTAACAGCGGTGTAGTGGCAGCAGTGTAGCTAACAGCGGTGTAGCCACAGCGGTACAGCGGTGTAGCTAACAGCAGTACAGCGGTGTAGCTAACAGCGGTGTAGCTAACAGCGGTGTAGTGGCAGCAGTGTAGCTAACAGCGGTGTAGCCACAGCGGTACAGCGGTGTAGCTAACAGCGGTGTAGTTAACAGCGGTGTAGCTAACAGCGGTGTAGCTAACAGCGGTTTAGCTAACAGCGGTGTCGCTAACAGCGGTTATAGCGGTGTAGCTAACAGCGGTGTAGCTAACAGCGGTGTAGTCACAGCGGTACAGCGGTATAGCGGTGTAGCTAACAGCGGTGTAGCTAACAGCGGTGTAGTGGCAGCAGTGTAGCTAACAGCGGTGTAGCCACAGCGGTACAGCGGTGTAGCTAACAGCGGTGTAGTGGCAGCGGTGTAGCCACAGCGGTGTAGCGGTGTAGCCACAGCAGTATAGCGGTGTAGCCACAGCGGTGTAGCGGCAGCGATGATCCCCGTGGCCGAGTTCAAGCAGTTCACGGAGCAGCAGGCCTGCTTCCGCGTCCTCAAGCCCTGGTGGGACGTCTTCACCGACTACATCGCCATCGCCATGCTCATGATCGGCGTCTTCGGGTGCACATTGCAGGTGGGCGGTCGGTGGGTGGTGGTGGTGGGTGGGTGGGTGGGTGGTGGTGGTGGGTGGGTGGCGGTGGTGGTGGCGGTGGCGGTAGTAGTGGTAGTGGGTGGTGGTGGGTGGGTGGGCGGCGGTGGGTGGTGGTGGGTGGGTGGCGGTGGCGGTGGGTGGTGGTGGTGGGTGGGTGGCGGTGGCGGTGGTGGTGGTAGTGGGTGGTGGTGGTAGTACCTGCTATATATTAAGATAATATAGGTTTTTGGGTCAGATCGCGTTATTTATAAATGTGTCGTAACCCTCCACCACCCGACACGGCCAAACAGTAAAAAATGTGTCACGTTTTTTCAAAGAACAAAATAATTCACTTCTTTAGCCCACCGGTGTGTTGAAGAGAGAATCAACAGCATTTTAAAATTTGAGTACGCGAAAGCCTACGTGATAAATATATATTAAGAGGTTGCATCTCTCATCATAATCACAGGGGTGAGATGTTAACTACCTCGCCTGGTGTACAGGAGGTCGTGGGTTCGATCCCGACCCTGACGATGCCGGCTGCTGTATATTTGGAGTCTGCGTCTTTCTCTCTTTCCCTATGGCCGTTTTTTTTTCCCTCCACATTTAGAATCAGCGTCAGGTCACAAGCACTGTCTGCGGTAAATGCCGGTACTTTTGCAAGGGGTCAGTGTTTGATTCCTTGCAAAAGCTATAATCTAATTGGCGTTTGAACATCTTAACACAACTCCTGTGTTTTGTTGCCAGAAAGGGGAAAAACACCAACTTTGATTACACATTTATTTTAATACTAGTTGCCCAGGCCAAAAAAATATTTCAAAACTACTCTTAAAAATCTAACAGCAGTGCGTACTGACTGTGGTGGTATCTGCTATGATTACAGCAGTGCATACCGACTGTGGTGGTACCTGCTATCACTACAGTAGTACATGCCGACTCTATCGCAGTATTTATCGACTCTATAGCACAACGCACTCACCTGACAGAGTGGCGTGGTGAGGCCGAGTCCCGTGCAGAGCCTCCGGCCTCGCCTAGATTGTCCAGCCGGCCGAGGTGGCACCTTGGCAGGCAGGGGCTGGGCTGCTACCGCCCCCCCCCCCCCCAGCTACGATCTCCTCGGCCGCTTTGCAGTAATATCTACGGCCTGTAGTGGTAGCATCTAGGGACATCACACAGTGAAGATTTAAGCTCAGCGTTTAGTGCAGCGGTCGGGAGCCATATATGGCTCTTCTGGTGACGGCATATGGCTCCCGGACAATTTTGAGTTGAAAAAAAAAATCAGTTTGCAACTGATTTTAAAATACTTGTGATATTGCCTAATAGTACCGTGTCATTTTAAAGTAAACAGAAATTAGTTTTGAAGATAAATGTCACGGGTCACGGGGCTTCAACGCCTGCACGAAGCTCAACCTCAACACGTTCGAACCAGACTACAAGGCCATCGGCAAAACCACGCAGCACCAGAAGTTGCATTAAAAGTAAGACATTTAATTTATTATACGTTAAAAATACTATATGGCTCTCAATGAAATATATTTAGAAATATTTGGCTTTTATGGCTCTCCCAGTCAAAAAGGTTCCTGATCCCTTGTTTAGTGGATTCATACTCTTGGTTCTTTCGGTAAAGTCACCATGTAGGTAAAAAATGAAATTAAAATTAATAAAAAATAAAACAATAAAATCACGACGTTTCGGAGGCAACACAAGTCTCCGTCATCAGGTGGGACCGTCACAGCCAGATTTGCTGCATTTTTTTCCTACCTGGTGACTTTACCGAAAGGACTAAGAGTATGCATCCTTGCAGTCACGAAAGCTTCAAATCTAGAATTAGTTTAGTGTAATTTTTTGCATTTTTAACGCGAAAGAAAATGTCCCCCTCACTCCCACCGAAGGCACGTGAGTTGGTATGATCGTGCACGCGACATAAATAAATTAATAAAAAGGAAGCACACTAAAATCTCACTAAATCGCTAATTAAACTAATTAAAAGTTGGCGGATGTCAAAAAGGAATAGCGCTTGATCACGGCGGGGCTTACGGCGTGGTAACCGGCTATTTATAAATCCTTTATATTAAGTTCGCTTGCTTGCTTGCTTGCGCGCTTACGACCGTGCAAACCTTTCGGTCGTTTTTTAACCCACTTCCCGTGATCCAATCGAGCTGACATTTTGCACACAGACTCGTTGTGCGTGACAATTAATGTTCGTGAAAAAAACTTTCCTAAATTTTACACTTTTTAGGAATTTGTTTTTAAATTTAATTACCAATTGCTTAATGGTGGCAGGCAATAATCTGACCCATAGGTGGCAGCCATCTGAAGCCAGAGGACGAGAGAACTCTAGCCGCCACGCATATAAAGGATTTATAGTGAAAAACTTTGTTTTTACGGGTTAATTTTTATTTGACGAAACCCCACCGTTTGAGAGCCAAATCCTTCGCAAGCGCGCGAACACACAAACAAACCCACAGACCCGCAGACAATTTTTTTGCTTTTTTATATATAGAAGATCTTTACAGAGACCATTGCCCAAGTGGGGTTACCGTAAAATCCTTGGCCGGTGGTGCATGAGTGCACCAGTGAACCCCCTACTCTGTTTAATGGGTAATGATTCTGTGAATTAGTCTCTTGCCATTTGCTCTGTGTCCAATCTGGAGGTAATCTGCCCCAGCGGCAAGCGATTCAGATTGATTTTTTACTTTGGTTTCACTGTCGCGCTCGCCCGTCGCTCACTCACTCACTCACCCATAACTCACCCAACCACTCACTCATTCACCCATCCACTCACCCACCCACTCACTCACCCACTCACTCACTCACTCACCCACCCACTCACTCACTCATTCACCCACCCACTCACTCACTCACCCACCGACCCACCCACTCAATCACTTACCCACCCACCCACCCACCAACCCACTCAACCACCCACTCACCCACCCACTCACTCACTCACTCACCCACTCACTCACCCATCACTTCACTCACTCACCCACACACTTACCCACCCAGACACCCACTCACTCACCAACTCATTCACTCACTCACCCTCTCACTCACCCACCCACCCACCCACTCACCCACCCACCAACTCACCCACCCACTCACCCACCCACCCACACACACTCACCCACTCACTCACCCACCCACTCATTCACTCACTCACCCTCTCACTCACCCACCCACCCACCCACTCACCCACCCACCCTCCCACTCACCCACCCACCCACCCACTCACTCACCCACCCACCCACTCACCCACCCACCCACTCACCCACTCACTCACCCACCCACCCACCCACTCACCCACCCACCCACCCACCCACTCACCCACCCACCCACCCACTCACCCACCCACTCACCCACTCACTCACCCACCCACCCACCCACTCACCCACCCACCCACCCACTCATCCACCCACTCACCCACCCACCCACTCACCCACCCTCCCACTCAACCACCCACCAACCCACTCACCCACCCACCCACCCACTCACCCACCCACCCACCCACCCACTCACTCACCCACCCTCCCACTCACCCACCCACCCACCCACTCACCCACCCACCCACCCACTCACCCACCCACTCACCCACCCACTCACCCACTCACTCACCCACCCACCCACCCACTCACCCACCCACCCACCCACCCACCCACCCACTCACCCACCCACCCACCCACTCATCCACCCACTCACCCACCCACCCACCCACTCACCCACCCTCCCACTCAACCACCCACCAACCCACTCAACCACCCACTCACTCACCCACCCACCCACTCACCCACCCTCCCACTCAACCACCAACCCACCCACCCACTCACCCACCCACTCACCCACTCACTCACCCACCCACTCACTCACCCACCCACCCACTCATCCACCCACCAACCCACTCACCCACTTACCCACTCACCCACCTTCCCACTCAACCACCCACTCACCCACCAACCCACTCACCCACCCACTCACCCACCCACTCACCCACCAACCCACTCACCCACCCACTCACCCACTCACTCACCCATCACTTCACTCACCCACCCACCCACTCACCCACCCACTCACCCACCAACCCACTCACCCACCCACCCACTCACCCACCCACCCACCCACCCACTCACTCACTCACCCACCCACCCACCCACCCACTCACCCACCCACTCACCCACTCACCCACCCACCCACCCACTCATCCACCCACCCACTCACCCACTCACCCACCCACTCACCCACTCACCCACTCACCCACCCACTCACCCACCCATCACCCACTCAACCACCCACCAACCCACTCAACCACCCACTCAACCACCCACTCACCCACCCACCCACTCACCCACCCACCCACTCACCCACCCACTCACCCACCCACCCACTCACCCACCCACTCACCCACCCACCCACTCACCCACCAACCCACTCACCCACCAACCCACTCACCCACCCACTCACCCACCCACCCACTCACCCACCCACCCACTCACCCACCCACTCACTCACCCATCACTTCACTCATCCATCTGTGCTGGGCTGTAAATTCACCCCCACCCCCTCCCCACCAACCCAAAGACAAAGACCCCCCATGTAGCCTCAACAGACTTTTAGGGGAAGGGCTGTTAGCGAGTACCTATGAAGGCCGGCATTGTGGCACACAAGGGGGATGGAGGCCCAGGACCGGTTCAGATAATCGCCACTGGTGTTGGCCGTGAACGGGAATCGAACTCGGGTCACCGGGTTCATAGCGCAGCGCGCTAACCACTGCACCACCGCTCAATCCACCATTATCAATCCATCAAACCCATCGCACCACAACCATCATCACCACACCCATCACCACACCCATCGCACCACACCCATCACCACACCCATCACCACCATACCCATCACCACACCCATCACCACCACACCCTTCACCACACCCATCGCGCCACACCCATCGCCACACCCATCACCACCACACCCATCACCACACCCATCACCACCACACCCATCACCACACCCATCACCACCACACCCATCACCACCACACCCATCACCACCACACTCATCACCACTCCCATCACCACCCCCATCACCACACCCATCACCACACCCATTATCACCACACCCATCACCACACCCATCGCACCACACCCATCACCACACCCATCACCACACCCATCACACCACACCCATCACCACCACACACATCACACCACCCCCATCACCACACCCATCACACCACCCCCATCACCACCACACCCATCACCACCACACCCATCACCATCACCACCACACCCATAACCACCACACCCATCAACACACCCATCACCACCGCACCCATCACCATCGCACCCATCACCACCACACCCATCACCACCACACCCATCACCACACCCATCACCACCACACCATCACCACCACACCCATCACCACACCCATCACCACAACCATCATCACCACCCCATCACCACCACACCCATCACCACACCCATCACCACACCCATCACCACCACATTCATCACCACCACACCCATCACCACCACACCCATCACCACCACACCCATCACCACCACACCCATCACCACCACACCCATCACCACCACACCCATCACCATCACACCCATCACCACCACACCCATCACCACACCCATCACCACCACACACATCACACCACCCCCATCACCACCACACCCATCACCATCACCACCACACCCATAACCACCACACCCATCAACACACCCATCACCACCGCACCCATCACCATCGCACCCATCACCACCACACCCATCACCACCACACCCATCACCACATCCATCACCACCACACCATCACCACCACACCCATCACCACACCCATCACCACAACCATCATCACCACCCCATCACCACCACACCCATCACCACACCCATCACCACACCCATCACCACCACATTCATCACCACCATACCCATCACCACCACACCCATCACCACCACACCCATCACCACCACACCCATCACCACCACACCCATCACCACCACACCCATCACCACCACACCCATCACCACCACAGCCATCACCACCACACCCATCACCACACCCATCACCACACCCATCACCACCACACCCATCACCACCACACCCATCACCACCATACCCATCACCACACCCATCACCACCACACCCATCACCACACCCATCACCACACCCATCACCACCACACCCATCACCACCATACCCATCACCATCACACCCATCACCACCACACCCATCACCACCACACCCATCACCACACCCATAACCACCACACCCCTCACCACCACACCCATAACCACCACACCCATCACCACACCCATCACCATCACACCCATCACCACAACCATCACCACCACACCCATCACTACACCCATCACCATCACACCCATCACCACACCCATCACACCACACCCATCACACCACAACCATCACACCCATCACCACCACACCCATCACCACCACACCCATCACCACCACACCCATCACCACCACAACCATCACCACCACACCCATCACCACCACACCCATCACCACCACAACCATCACCACCACACCCATCACCACCACACCCATCACCACCACACCCATCACCACCACACCCATCACCACCACACCCATCACCACACCCATCACCACCACACCCATCACCACCACACCCATCACCACCGCACCCATCACCACCGCACCCATCACCACCACACCCATCACCACCACACCCATCACCACACCCGTCCCACCACTCCCATGATTCGCACTCCTCCTCCCCCAATGTCACTCTCATCACTCAATCAATCTCCTCTTGAGGAATGAGGAGATTGATGGAGTAATGCCCTGCAAGCACTGTACATGCCACTGTATAAAGACAAAGATCCCCCGTGTAGCCTTCACATACTGTTGGGGCAAGTGCTGTGAGTTAGTATCAGGGATCGAACTCGGGTGGCCGGGTTCGTAGCGCGAGACTGTGTGTGTGTGTGAGGGTGTGTGAGTGTGTGTGTGAGTGTGTGTGTGTGAGGGTGTGTGTGTGTGTGTGAGTGTGTGTGTGACTGTGAGTGACTGTGAGTGTGTGAGTGACTGAGTGTGTGTGAGTGACTGTGAGTGTGTGAGTGACTGTGAGTGTGTGAGTGTGTGTGAGTGTGTGACTGTGTGTGTGAGTGAGTGTGTGAGTGTGTGTGTGAGTGAGTGTGTGAGTGTGTGTGTGTGAGTGAGTGTGATGAGTATGTGTGAGTGTGTGAGTGAGTGTGTGAGTGTGAGTGAGTGTGTGAGTGTGTGTGTGAGTGAGTGTGTGAGTGAGTGTGTGTGTGTGTGAGTGTGTGTGTGAGTGTGTGAGTGTGAGTGTGACTGTGTGTGTGACTGTGAGTGTGTGTGTGAGTATGTGAGTGAGTGTGTGAGTGTGTGTGAGTGTGTGAGTGAGTGTGTGTGAGTGTGTGAGTGAGTGTGTGTGAGTGTGTGAGGGTGTGTGTGACTGTGTGTGACCCGGGTTCGATTCCCGCTTACGACCCCAGTGGTGTTGCTCATCCCTGTTCATCATTACTGCTGGTGGTGGCTGTGGTGGTGGTAGTTGTGGTGGTGGTGGTAGTTGTGGTGGTGGTGGTAGTTGTGGTGGTGGTGGTAGTTGTGGTGGTGGTAGTTGTGGTGGTGGTGGTCGTGGTAGTGGTGGTTGTGGTGGTGGTAATCGTGGTGGTGGTAGTTGTGGTTGTGGTGGTTGTGGTGGTGGTAGTTGTGGTGGTGGTAGTTGTGGTGGTGGTAGTTGTGGTGTGTAACGGGGGAAGCTGCTTGCGCTGAAGGTCATTGCTGGAGAGACGGGCGGGGGAGAGATTCCAACAGCGACGTTTCTGTTTGCGTCTGAAGTCTGCCGAGTGGTGTTTGTGTTGGCCTGGGGAATGCCGAGGGGAGGGGGGAGGGGGATGGAGGAGGGGGTGTGGAGGAGGAGGAGGGGGGGGGGCGTGGAGGAGGAGGGGTGGAGGAGGAGGAGGGGAGGGTGGAGGAGGAGGGGGGGTGGAGGAGGAGGGGGGGGTGGAGGAGGAGGAGGAGGGGGTGGAGGAGGGGGTGGAGGACGAGGAGGAGGGGGGGGTGGAGGAGGAGGGGGGGGGTGGAGGAGTGGGGGGTGGAGGAGGAGGAGGGGAGGGTGGAGGAGGGGGGGGGTGGAGGAGGAGGAGGAGGGGAGGGTGGAGGAGGAGGGGGGGTGGAGGAGGAGGAGGAGGGGGTGGAGGAGGGGGTGGAGGACGAGGAGGAGGGGGGGTGGAGGAGGAGGGGGGGGGAGGAGGAGGGGGGGTGGAGGAGGAGGGGGGGGGTGGAGGAGGAGGGGGGGGGGGGAGGAGGAGGAGGGGGGGTGGAGGACGAGGAGGAGGGGGGGGTGGAGGAGGAGGGGGGGGGTGGAGGAGGAGGGGGGGGGGGTGGAGGAGGAGGAGGGGAGGGTGGAGGAGGAGGAGGGGGGGTGGAGGAGGAGGAGGAGTGGGGGGTGGAGGAGGAGGAGGAGGGGAGGGTGGAGGAGGAGGAGGAGGGGGGGTGGAGGAGGAGGAGGAGGAGGGGAGGGTGGAGGAGGAGGGGAGGGTGGAGGAGGAGGAGGAGGGGAGGGTGGAGGAGGAGGGGAGGAGGAGGAGGGGGGGAGGAGGAGGGGGGGGGTCGTGGGGGAGCTTAAAGTTCATTGTGGAAGTTTTGAGGCGCCCTGTGGTTTTTTTATGAATGGCACCGGGCCGGCGGATGTGTTGCGGATTACATTCACAGAAATGTTTTTTTTTTTTAAAGGGAGCCTCAATATAATCCCTCGCCCGCCGCGCGCGCGTTCAAGTGGGTGCGTGTGTGGTGTCTGTGTGTGTGTCTGTGTGTGTGTGTCTGTGTGTGTGTGTCTGTGTGTGTGTGTCTGTGTGTGTGTCTGTGTGTGTGTCTGTGTGTGTGTCTGTGTGTGTGTGTCTGTGTGTGTGTCTGTGTGTGTGTGTCTGTGTGTGTGTGTGTCTGTGTGTATGTGTGTGTCTGTGTGTGTCTGTGTGTGTGTGTCTGTGTGTCTGTGTATGTGTGTGTGTGTCTGTGTGTGTCTGTGTGTGTGTGTCTGTGTGTCTGTGTATGTGTACCTGTGTGTCTGTGTTCGTGTGTGTGTCTGATCTTTGTTGTGTCTGTGTGTGCGTGTCTGTGTGTGTATGTGTGTGTGTCTGTGTGTGTCTGTGTGTGTGTGTCTGTGTGTGTGTGTCTGTGTGTGTGTGTCTGTGTGTGTGTCTGTGTGTGTGTGTCTGTGTGTGTGTCTGTGTGTGTGTGTCTGTGTGTGTCTGTGTGTGTGTGTCTGTGTGTGTGTGTGTCTGTGTGTATGTGTGTGTCTGTGTGTGTCTGTGTGTGTGTGTCTGTGTGTCTGTGTATGTGTGTGTGTGTCTGTGTGTGTCTGTGTGTGTGTGTCTGTGTGTCTGTGTATGTGTACCTGTGTGTCTGTGTTCGTGTGTGTGTCTGATCTTTGTTGTGTCTGTGTGTGCGTGTCTGTGTGTGTATGTGTGTGTGTCTGTGTGTGTATGTGTGTGTGTGTCTGTGTGTGTGTGTCTGTGTGTGTGTGTGTGTCTGTGTGTGTGTGTTCGGGGAGCAGTAGTGCAGCGGTTAGCGCGCTGCGCTACGAACCCGGCGACCCGAGTTCAATTCCCGCTCATGGCCAACACCAGTGACGATTATCTGAACCGTTCTCGGGCCTCCCTTAGGTCGACTCAGCCTCAAATTAGCACCTGATGCTGTGTGTAGTAAACATCGCCACTGGGGAGACAAAGGCGGTCGGGCCTGGTGCTGGCCACCCACCCCCTCGTGTGCCGTGCCGGCCTTCATAGGTGCTGCTCGCTAACAGCACTTGCCCCTACAGTCTGTTAAAGCTACACGGGGGATCGTTGTCTTTGTTAGTGAGTGTGCGTGTGTGAGGTGTGCGTGAGTGTGCGGCTTGTGTGTGTGTGTGTTAGTTACATGTATTTCGACCACGTAGTTCGTGAAGCCTTCGATAGCTGTACCGGAGGAATCTCCATCCGGTACAGATACAACTGGAGGCTGATCGATGCCCGGGTGCGGTCAAGGGATGGCTCCCTATTGGTCAACCACGTTATGTATGCCGATGATCTGATAATTGCTGCTCACTCAGAGGAAGAGTTGGAGGCGCTGCTGCTGAACCTGGAGCTTGCCACTAAGAGGTGGGGCCTTACCATCAGCCCCACCAAAACTAAGCACCTGCCTGGGTATTTTGTGCCATCGGACACTCCACCCCCACAACTCCCAATCGGTGATGGGGCAGTAGTGGAGAGAGTGGAGAGTTTCCCATACCTGGGCAGTGTGCTCATGACCGGCTTTGGTTTGACAACAGCAGTCTCACTGATCAGTCTAGCGGCATTATCTTTTCATCGGCTGTGTAACGCTGTGTGGAAGCTATCTGGTCTGTCGCTCCGCACGAAGCTTCGGGTCTTCTCGGCCACAGTCATTCCCTCCCTTCTCTATGCTTGCAAAACGTGGACCCCCCTAATGGAGCATCTTCGCCGGTTAGAAACATTTAGGCTGGCCTGCCTACAATCCATCCTGGGCTTAACCAGGTTTTTATTGAGTGAGTAGCTCACAACCCTTGAAAGATCTGGACAAAGTCCCATTGGTGAGCTCCTCCGGCAGGCAAGGCTGCGTTGGCTGGGTCATGTAGCCCGCATGCCCAGCCACCGCATGCCTAAACAGCTTTTGTTCGGTTGGATAATTGAGGGCTAAACAGGCGCGGCACGGGCTAGAGAAGAGATGGAGTGATGTGGTACAGGAGGACGTGGAGCTGAGTGGACTTGCCGATGACTGGTACCAGCGGTGTCAAGATCGGCCTCTGTGGAGGAGGCTCGTGAAGGACGCTATTGGGCAGTTGGAGGCAGTCGCCCTCCAGCAACAACGGAGGGCGGAGGAGCGACGCTCACAACAATGAGCGGAGCGCCGGGTGGCTAAAGCGCAGCAAGTTGGCACAGTAGGGGGCACAGGTGGTGCATCAGCCAGTCATCTCGGTCATCTCAGTCAGTCGACCCGTGGTACCTGCTGGGTCTGCCCTGTGACCTCCTGCCAGCGGGCGTACGACACTTCACGTGGCCTTAACGTGCACCTAGCCTGGCACATGCGCCGTGGTGACGTCACCGCCACTTCGTGGCGAATGGCGGTTGTTGTTGTTGTTGCGTGTGTTGATGCGTGTGGGGAGCGCCGTGTAGACTGTTGTGGCAAGTGCTGTTAGCGAGTAGCAGCAGCACCCTATGAAGGCTACCGGCGCTGTGGCACACTCAGAGTGGGTGGGTGTCCACCGTCACCACGCCCGGCCGCCTTTGTCTCCCCCAGTGCAGTGGCGATATTTACGACACACACCGTTTGAGTCGGCTGAGTCGACCTAGGGGAGGAGGCCCAGGCACCGGTTCAGATTATCGTCGCCGCGGGCGTTAGCGGCCGCGGGAGAGAGAGAGAACACGTTTCGTAGCGCAGCGCCCCATCCGTCAACGATTCACCAACCCTTGCCGCGGGTGTTGGGAGTTCACGCGCACTGCGCCGCATAACAGAGGCTCGTGAAAAACTGGACTGGCTGGACCACGCCCTGAGAGCCTGGGGGAGGGGAGGTTACAGTGGCCACCAGCTCGGTCGGTCGCTCGCTCACTCGCTCGCTCACCCGCTCACTCACCCACTGGCTCACCCGCTCACTCACCCGCTCACTCGCCCACTGGCTCACTCACTCACTCACCCGTTCACTCGCCCGCTCGCTCACCCGCTCACTGTTTCACCCGCTCACTCACTCACCCACTGGCTCACCCGTTCACTCGCCCGCTCGCTCACCCGCTCACTGTTTCACCTGCTCACTCACTCACCCACTGGCTCACCCGCTCTCCACCGCTCACTCACCCGCTCACTCACCCGCTCACTCACCCGCTCACTCACCCGCTCACTCACTCACCCGCTCGCTCACCCGCTCACTCACCCGCTCGCTCACTCACCCGCTCACTCACCCACTCACCCGCTCACTCACTCACCCACTGGCTCACGCGCTCACTCACCCGCTGGCTCACCCACTCACTCACCCGCTCACTCACCCGCTCACTCACCCACCCACTGACTCACCCGCTCGCTCACCCGCTCACTCACTCACTGGCTCACCCACTCGCTCACCCACTGGTTCAGCTATTCACCCACCCACCCGCTCGCTCACTCACCCTCTCACTCACCCGCTCGCTCGCTCACGCACCCACCCACTCGCTCACTCGCTCATTGGTGATTTAATTTATGGTGATTTTATTTATTTTATATTTTATTTTTTACCCACGTGACTTTACCGAATAACCAAAGAGTATACACTCACTCATTGGCTCACTCGCCCACCCACTTGCTCAGCTATTC
>WFAB01003192.1:0-19784 GCA_018977245.1 Lethenteron camtschaticum | reverse complement strand
ACTACATCACACCATCACATCACTACCCACACCATCACCACCATCATCACTACCACTACCATCACTACCATCACAACCATCATCACCATCACTACCATCACAACCATCATCACCATCACTACCATCACCACCATCACTACCATCATCACCATCACTACCACTACCATCACCACCATCACTACTATCACTACCATCACTACCATCACAACCATCATCACCATCACTACCATCACAACCATCACCACCATCATCACTACCATCATCACCATCACTACCATCACTACCATCATCACCATCACTACCATCACAACCATCATCACTATCATCACCATCACTACCATCACCACCATCATCACCATCACTACCATCACTACCATCATCACTATCATCACCATCACTACCATCACCACCATCACCACTATCATCACCATCACTACCATCACCACCATCATCACCATCACTACCATCACTACCATCATCACCATCACTACCATCACTACCATCATCACTATCATCACCATCACTACCATCACCACCATCATCACCATCACTACCATCACTACCATCATCACTATCATCACCATCACTACCATCACTACCATCACCACCATCACCACCTTCACTACCATCACAACCATCATCACCATCACTACCATCACTACCATCACTACCATCACAACCATCATCAACATCACTACCATCATCACCATCACTACCATCACTACCATCACTACCATCACCACCATCACAACCATCATCACTATCACTACCATCACTACCATCACAACCATCACCACTATCATCACTACCACTAAAATCATCACCATCACAGCCATCATCACCATCACTACCATCATCACCATCACTACCATCACCACCATCACCACCATCACAACCATCACCACCATCACTACCATCACAACCATCACCACCATCACTACCATCACTACCATCACCACCATCACCACCATCACTACCATCACTACCATCATCACCATCACTACCATCACTACCATCACCACCATCACTACCATCACCACCATCACCACCATCACTATCATCACAACCATCACCACCATCACTACCATCACAACCATCATCACCATCACAACCATCATCACCATCACTACCATCACTACCATCACCACCATCACTACCATCACAACCATCATCACCATCACAACCATCATCACCATCATCACCATCACAACCATCACAACCATCATCACCATCACTACCATCACCACCATCACAACCATCATCACCATCATCACCATCACTACCATCACCACCATCACTACCATCACTATCATCACTACCATCATCACCATCACAACCATCACTACCATCACCACCATCACCACCATCACTACCATCACTACCATCACTACCATCATCACCATCACCACCATCACCACCATCACTACCATCACTACCATCACTACCATCACCACCATCACCACCATCACTACCATCACTACCATCACTACCATCACCACCATCACTACCATCACTACCATCACTACCATCACTACCATCACTACCATCACCACCATCACCACCATCACTACCATCACAACCATCACAACCATCACTACCATCACTACCATCACAACCATCACCACCACCACCATCACCACCATCACTACCACAACCATCACCACCACCACCATCACAACCATCACCACCACAACCACCACCACAACCATCACCACCACCACCATCACAACCATCACCACCACAACCACCACCACAACCATCACCACCACCACACCCACACCCACCACCACCACCACCACAACCACCACCACAACCACCACCACAACTATCACCATCACCACCACACCCACCACACACCCACCATCACCACCACCACCACCACCACCACAACCACCACCACACCCACCACCACACCCACCACCACCACCACCACACCCACCACAACCACCACCACCACCATCACCACCATCATCACCACCACCACCACACCCACCACCACCACCACAACTACCACCACACCCATCACCACCACACCACACCCACCACAACCACAACTACCACCACCACCACCACACCCACCACCTCCACCACGCTAGTCACACCCCTACACCACCACAACAACCACAACTACCACACCCACAACCATCACCACCACCATGCTAGCCACCACCTCCACCACCACAACCATCACCACCACCACCACCACCACAACCACCACAACCACCACCACCACCACAACCATCACCACCACAACCACCACCACAACCACCACAACCATCACCACCACTACCACCACAACCACCACCACCACAATCACCACCACACCACACCCACCACCACAACCACCACACCCACCACCACAACCACCACCACACCCACCACACCCACCACCACGCTAGCCACCACGACCACACTGCTCATACGCCTACACCACCACCACCACAACTACCACCACCACCACACCCACCACCACCACAACCACCACAACCACCACCACCACGCTAGTGACACCTCTACACCACCACCACAACCACCACCACACCCACCACCACACCCACCACCATCATCACCACCACCATCATCACCACCACCACCATCACCACCACCACCACCACACCCACCACCACCATCATCACCACCACCACCACACCCACCACCACCATCATCACCACAACCACCACCACCACAACCATCACCACCACTACCACCACAACCACCACCACCACACACCACCACACCATCATCACCACCACCACACCCACCACCACCATCATCACCACCACCACCACCACACCCACCACCACCACCACCACAACCACCACCCACTACCACCACCATCACCACCACCACCACCACACCCACCACCACCATCATCACCACCACCATCACCACACCCACCACCACTACCACCACCACCATCACCACCACCACCACCACACCCACCACACCACCACCACACCCACCACCACCATCACCACCACCACAACCACCACCACCACCACCACCTCACCCACAACCACCACCACCACCACAACCATCACCACCACAACCACCACCACAACCACCACCACCACAACCATCACCACCACCACCACAACCACCACCACAACCATCACCACCACTACCACCACAACCACCACAACCACCACCACACCACCACACCCACCACCACCATCATCACCACCACCACCACACCCACCACCACCATCATCACCACCACCACCACCACCACCACACCCACCACCACCACCACCACAACCACCACCACTACCACCACCACAACTACCACCACCACAACCATCACCACCACTACCACCACAACCACCACCACCACCATCACCACCACCACCACCATCTCACCTGCCCAGGATCTCCTTGGGGTTGTACTTTTGGTAAAACTCCGAGGCTCCAACTCGGTCGGGCAGCGATTCTTCCTCCTCCCAGACCCAGCGTCATCGCTGCTGCTGATGATGATGATGCTGCTGATGATGGTGGTGATGATGATGCTGATGATGATGCTGATGATGATGGTGGTGGTGATGATGATGGTGGTGGTGATGATGATGGTGTGATGATGATGGTGGTGGTGATGATGATGGTGGTGGTGATGACGATGATGATGGTTCTACTAATGCTGCTGATGACGATGATGCTGCTGCTGATGATGATATTGATGCTGATGATGATGTTGCTGCTGATGATGCTGATGAGACGATGATGACGATGCTGATGATGCTGCTGATGATGATGCTGATGATGATGCTGCTGCTGATGATGATGCAGCTGCTGATGATAATTCAGCTGCCAATGAAGATGATTCTACTGATGCTGCTGATGATGTTGCTGCTGCTGCTGATGATGATGATGATGACGATGCTGATGATGACGATGCTGATGATGCTACTGATGCTGTTGCTGCTGCTGATGATGCTGCTGATGACGATTCAGCTGCTGCTCATGATAAATCAGCTGCTGATGATGATGATGATTTTGCTTCTAATTCTTCTGCTTATGGTTCGGATGATTCTACTGATGCTGCTGCTGATGATTCTACTAATGCTGCTGATGATTCTACTGATGCTGCTGATGATGATGCTGCTGCTGATGATGCTGCTGATGATTCTACTGATGCTGCTGCTGCTGATGATTCTACTGGCTGCTGATGATGCTGCTGATGATGATTTAACTGCTGCCGCTTACGATGATTCTTCTTCTGCTGCTGCTGCTCAGAATAAAAAGGCGACATGAAAGTCGTGCAGAGTTTTGGGTGGAACGCACCAGCCAACAATACACACGGAAAACACCAACACATAGTCCTGCTCCTGCTGAAGGAGCTGGTGTAGAACGTCGTTGGGTTGCTGGGTCAATGGCCTGGCCAGGGTCAACACAACGGCCAGGGCGACGTGGGGTATTCCGCAAATGTGGCCGACTGAGGACGGGCATCACAAGCCGGCGTGAGTCGGTGACACGTTGAGTTTTATACGGGCACCACGGGGTGACCAGCCCCCCTCCCCACAGCCCCACCCCACCCAGCCCTCCCCCCCACCCAGCCCCACCCAGCCCCTCCCCACCCAGCCCCTCCCCACCCTCCCCCCTCCCCACCCTCCCCTCCCCACCCTCCCCACCTCCCCTCCCTCCCCACCTCCCCTCCTCCCCACCCTCCCCACCCCTCCCCCTCCTCCCCACCCTCCCCTCCCACCCTCCCCACCCTCCCACCCTCCCCCCCTCCCCTCCCTCCCCACCCTCCCCACCTCCCCTCCCTCCCCACCCTCCCCTCCCTCCCTCCCCACCCTCCCCACCCACCCTCCCTCCCTCCCTCCCTCCCTCCCTCCCTCCCCTCCCTCCCCACCTCCCTCCCTCCCCACCCTCCCCTCCCCTCCCCCCCTCCCTCCCCACCCACCCTCCCCTCCCCTCCCCTCCCCACCCTCCCCCTCCCCCCCTCCCCACCCTCCCCTCCCCCCCTCCCTCCCCTCCCCTCCCCCCCTCCCCCCCTCCCTCCCCACCCCTCCCCTCCCTCCCCTCCCTTCCCACCCTCCCCCTCCCACCCTCCCCCTCCCTCCCCATCCCTCCCCTCCCCACCCTCCCCTCCCTCCCCTCCCTCCCTCCCCTCCTCCCCTCCCTCCCCACCACCCTCCCCCTCCCCTCCCCACCCTCCCCACCCTCCCCACCCTCCCCTCCCCACCCCTCCCCACCCCTCCCCTCCCCTCCCCACCCTCCCCCCCTCCCCTCCCTCCCCACCCTCCCCACCCCCTCCCCTCCCTCCCCACCCTCCCCTCCCCACCCTCCCCACCCTCTCCCTCCCCACCCTCCCCACCTCCCTCCCCCCCCCTCCCTCCCCTCCCTCCCTCCCCCCCTCCCCCCCCCCCTCCCCACCCTCCCCTCCCCTCCCTCCCCTCCCCCCCCCCCCCCCCCCCCCCCACCCTCCCCTCCCCACCCTCCCCCCCTCCCCTCCCTCCCACCTCCCCCTCCCCCCTCCCTCCCCTCCCCACCCTCCCTCCCCCCCTCCCCACCCTCCCCTCCCTCCCCTCCCTCCCCTCCCTCCCCCACCCTCCCTCCCCCCCTCCCCCCTCCCTCCCCTCCCTCCCCTCCCTCCCCACCCTCCCCTCCCCACCCTCCCTCCCTCCCCTCCCTCCCCTCCCTCCCCACCCTCCCCACCCCCTCCCCTCCCCCCCACCCCCCACCCTCCCCACCCCACCCCTCCCTCCCCACCCTCCCCTCCCTCCCCTCCCTCCCCACCTCCCACCCCCCCTCCCTCCCCCCCACCCTCCCTCCCCTCCCCCCACCCCCACCCTCCCTACCCCCCCCACCCTCCCTCCCCTCCCTCCCCTCCCTCCCCCACCCTCCCCACCCACCCTCCCCACCCTCCCCACCCTCCCTCCCTCCCCACCTCCCCACCCTCCCCACCCTCCCCTCCCTCCCCACCCTCCCCACCCTCCCCACCCTCCCCTCCCTCCCCACCCAGCCCCTCCCCACCCAGCCCCCACCCCCCACCCAGCCCCTCCCCACCCAGCCCCTCCCCACCCAGCCCCCACCCTCCCCACCCCACCCTCCCTCCCCACCCAGCCCCTCCCCACCCTCCCCACCCAGCCCCTCCCCACCCAGCCCCTCCCCACCCAGCCCCCACCCAGCCCCTCCCCACCCAGCCCCTCCCCACCCAGCCCCCACCCTCCCCACCCCACCCTCCCTCCCCACCCTCCCACCCAGCCCCTCCCACCCTCCCCACCCAGCCCCTCCCCACCCTCCCCACCCAGCCCTCCCCACCCTCCCCACCCAGCCCCTCCCCACGGTATGGTGATCGTGGTGTTACCATGGTGATGTCACAGTGCTAATGGTGGTGTTACCATGGTGATGGTAAGGCTGCAGTGGTAACCATGGCAACAAACGTTACCTCGACGTCGCTGGAGGTTGCCCGGCCCTCGTCAGTGGCGCCTGAGAGAGAGAGAGACGACGTTTCAGGTCACCGGCCTCCCTCGGCTCCAACCACCAACAACAACAACCACAACAACAACTACAACCACCACTATAACCACAACAACAACCACCACAACAACCACCACTACAACAACCACTACCACAACAACCACCACAACAACAACCACCACTACAACCACAACAACTACCAACTCCACCTCTACCACAACAACAACCACCACCACAACAACAACAACCACCACCACCACCACCACAACAACCACCAGCAACCACTACCACAACAACAACTACAACAACCACTACAACCAACAACAACCACCACAACAACAACCACCACTACCAACTACCACAACAACCACCACCACAACCACTACAACAACAACAACCACAACCACCAACTACCACAACAACCACCACCACAACAACAACAACCACCACAACTATCAACCACCACAACCACCAACAGCCACGATAACAACCACCACCACAACTACCAACTACCACCACTACCACAACAACCACCAGCAACAACCACAACAACCACAACCACCACTACCAACAACCACAACAACCACCACCACAACCACTACAACCACCAACAACAACAACCACTACCAACAACCACAACAACCACCACCACCAACAACAACAACCACAACAACCACCACAACAACCTTCAACTACCACAACAACCACCACTACAACCACTACAACCACCACCAACTACCACAACAACCACCACCACCACTACAACCAACTACCACCACACCACCGACTACCACCACTACAACAACAACCACCACAACTACCACAACAACCACAACAACCACCAGCAACCACCACCACTACCTCCACCACGACTAACTTCCACAACAAGCACCACCACAACTACCACCTCCACCACTACCACAACAACCACCACTACTACCTCCACCACCACCAACTACCACAACGATCACCAACAACAACCACCACCACCAACTACCACAACAAGAACAACAACCACCACAACTACCAACCACAACAACCACCACTACTACCTCCACCACCACCACCAACAACAACAACAACCACAACCACCACCACCACCACCTCCACTACGCAAGGACGAGGCGGCCCATCAGCTGTTCCCCACTTCCGGTGAGCACGCGCCCGCCCCCTCAACCCGCACGTCAGATCCGCCTGGCGGCCATGTTGGCTAAGGGTGTGATGACGGCCATGTTGGCTAAGGGTGTGATGACGGCCATGTTGGCTATGGGTGTGATGACGGCCATGTTGGCTAAGGGTGTGATCGGCGGCCATGTTGGCTATGGGTGTGATGACGGCCATGTTGGCTATGGGTGTGATGACGGCCATGTTGGCTAAGGGTGTGATCGGCGGCCATGTTGGCTATGGGTGTGATGACGGCCATGTTGGCTAAGGGTGTGATCGGCGGCCATGTTGGCTATGGGTGTGATGACGGCCATGTTGGCTAAGGGTGTGATCGGCGGCCATGTTGGCTAAGGGTGTGATCGGCGGCCATGTTGGCTAAGGGTGTGATCGGCGGCCATGTTGGCTAAGGGTGTGATCGGCGGCCATGTTGGCTAAGGGTGTGATCGGCGGCCATGTTGGCTAAGGGTGTGATCGGCGGCCATGTTGGCTAAGGGTGTGATCGGCGGCCATGTTGGCTAAGGATGTGATCAGCGGCCATGTTGGGCAAGGATGTGATCAGCGGCCATGTTGGGCAAGGATGTGATCGGCGGCTATGTTGGGCAAGGATGTGATTCTAGATTTGAAGCTTTCGTGACTGCAAGGATTCATATTCTTAGGTTTTTTTCGGTAAAGTCACGTAGGTAAAAAATGTAAAGTAATTAAAGTAAAATAAAAAAAATATTTTGTTTTATGTAACTTTTATTAATTTCAATTGCTTTGCCTACGTGACTTTACCGAAAAATCCTAAGAATAGGATGTGATTGGCGGCCATGTTGGGTTGAGGATGTGCTCGGCGGCCATGTTGGGTAAGTGTGTGGGATCGGCGGTTGTCTTAGGTGTGATCGGCAGCCATGTTGGGTAAGGATGTGATCGGCGGCCATGTTGGGTAAGGATGTGATCGGCAGCCATGTTGGGTGAGGATGCGATCGGCAACCACCTCCGGTAGGATTATAATCGGGGTTATTGCGGCCATGTTGGGCAGGGAGATGCCTGTTGGCGGCCATGTTGGGTAAGGATACAACCCGGGGCTTGCGGCCATGTTGGGTGGGGGAAGGGTCGCGCGTGGTTGACTAATCTCCATCTGTTCCATCTCACTCCATCCTACTAGCAGCACCTATGATGCACACACAGACAAAGCTCCCCCAGGTAGCCTCTAGCAGGGCTGTAGGGGCAAGTGCTGTTAGTAGCGAGTAGCACCACCTATGATGTACACACAGACAAAGCTCCCCCAGGTAGCCTCTAGCAGGGCTGTAGGGGCAAGTGCTGTTAGTAGCGAGTAGCAACCACCTATGATGTACACACAGACAAAGCTCCCCGAGGTAGCCTCTAGCAGGGCTGTAGGGGCAAGTGCTGCTAGTAGCGAGTAGCACCACCTATGATGTACACACACAGACAAAGCTCCCCCAGGTAGCCTCTAGCAGGGCTGTAGGGGCAAGTGCTGCTAGTAGCGAGTAGCACCACCTATGATGTACACACAGACAAAGCTCCCCCAGGTAGCCTCTAGCAGGGCTGTAGGGGCAAGTGCTGCTAGTGGCGAGTAGCACCACCTATGATGCACACACAGACAAAGCTCCCCCAGGTAGCCTCTAGCAGGGCTGCAGGGGCAAGTGCTGCTAGTAGCGAGTAGCACCACCTATGATGCACACACACAGACAAAGCTCCCCCAGGTAGCCTCTAGCAGGGCTGCAGGGGCAAGTGCTGCTAGTAGCGAGTAGCACCACCTATGATGTACACACAGACAAAGCTCCCCCAGGTAGCCTCTAGCAGGGCTGCAGGGGCAAGTGCTGCTAGTAGCGAGTAGCACCACCTATGATGCACACACAGACAAAGCTCCCCCAGGTAGCCTCTAGCAGGGCTGTAGGGGCAAGTGCTGCTAGTAGCGAGTAGCACCACCTATGATGTACACACAGAGGGGGTGGGTGGCCAGCACCACTACGCCCGACCGCCTTTGTCTCTCCCCCAGTGGCGATGTTGATGACACCACCACCACCATCACCACACTGATTGGAAGCCATCCGTAACCATAATCAGGCACTTTATAAATTAATGAATCTTAACACAACAACAACAACAAACACAACAACAATCAACGCACGGTCCGGATGAGGGTTGTGAATTGTGGGATGAGATTTGGGAATTGTGGGATGAGATTTGGGAATTGTGAGATGAGATTTGGGAATTGTGGGTTGAGATTTGGGAATTGTGAGATGAGATTTGGGAATTGTGGGATGAGATTTGGGAATTCTGGGATGAGATTTGGGAATTCTGGGATGAGATTTGAGAATTGTGGGATGAGATTTGGGAATTGTGGATGAGATTTGGGAATTGTGGGATGAGATTTGGGAATTCTGGGATGAGATTTGAGAATTGTGGGATGAGATTTGGGAATTGTGGATGAGATTTGGGAATTGTGGGATGAGATTTGGGAATTCTGGGATGAGATTTGGGAATTCTGGGATGAGATTTGAGAATTGTGGGATGAGATTTGGGAATTGTGGATGAGATTTGGGAATTGTGGATGAGATTTGGGAATTGTGGGATGAGATTTGGGAATTCTGGGATGAGATTTGAGAATTGTGGGATGAGATTTGGGAATTGTGGGATGAGATTTGGGAATTCTGGGATGAGATTTGAGAATTGTGGGATGAGATTTGGGAATTGTGGGATGAGATTTGGGAATTGTGGGATGAGATTTGGGAATTGTGGGATGAGATTTGGGAATTGTGGGATGAGATTTGGGAATTGTGAGATGAGATTTGGGAATTGTGGGTTGAGATTTGGGAATTGTGAGATGAGATTTGGGAATTGTGGGTTGAGATTTGGGAATTGTGAGATGAGATTTGGGAATTGTGGATGAGATTTGGGAATTGTGGGATGAGATTTGGGAATTGTGGATGAGATTTGGGAATTGTGGGATGAGATTTGGGAATTGTGGGATGAGATTTGGGAATTGTGGATGAGATTTGGGAATTGTGGGATGAGATTTGGGAATTGTGGGATGAGATTTGGGAATTGTGGGATGAGATTTGGGAATTGTGGGATGAGATTTGGGAATTGTGGGATGAGATTTGGGAATTGTGAGATGAGATTTGGGAATTGTGGGTTGAGATTTGGGAATTGTGAGATGAGATTTGGGAATTGTGGATGAGATTTGGGAATTGTGAGATGAGATTTGGGAATTGTGGATGGGATTTGGGAATTGTGAGATGAGATTTGGGAATTGTGGATGAGATTTGGGAATTGTGGGATGAGATTTGGGAATTGTGGAATGAGATTTGGGAATTGTGGAATGAGATTCGGGAATTGTGAGATGAGATTTGGGAATTCTGGGATGAGATTTGGGAATTGTGGGATGAGATTTGGGAATTGTGAGATGAGATTTGGGAATTGTGGGATGAGATTTGGGAATTGTGGGTTGAGATTTGGGAATTGTGAGATGAGATTTGGGAATTGTGGATGGGATTTGGGAATTGTGAGATGAGATTTGGGAATTGTGGATGAGATTTGGGAATTGTGGGATGAGATTTGGGAATTCTGGGATGAGATTTGGGAATTGAGGGATGAGATTCGGGAATTGAGGGATGAGATTTGGGAATTGTGGATGAGATTTGGGAATTGTGGATGAGATTTGGGAATTGTGAGATGAGATTTGGGAATTGTGAGATGAGATTTGGGAATTGTGGATGAGATTTGGGAATTCTGGGATGAGATTTGGGAATTGTGGGATGAGATTTGGGAATTGTGGGATGAGATTTGGGAATTGTGGATGAGATTTGGGAATTGTGGGATGAGATTTGGGAATTGTGGGATGAGATTTGGGAATTGTGGGATGAGATTTGGGAATTGTGGGATGAGATTTGGGAATTGTGGGATGAGATTTGGGAATTGTGGGATGAGATTCGGGAATTGTGGGATGAGATTTGGGAATTGTGGGATGAGATTTGGGAATTGTGGGATGAGATTTGGGAATTGTGAGATGAGATTCGGGAATTGTGGGTAGAGATTTGGGAATTGTGAGATGAGATTTGGGAATTGTGGGATGAGATTTGGGAATTCTGGGATGAGATTTGGGAATTGTGGAATGAGATTCGGGAATTGTGAGATGAGATTTGGGAATTGTGGATGAGATTTGGGAATTGTGGATGAGATTCGGGAATTGTGGAATGAGATTCGGGAATTGTGGATGAGATTTGGGAATTGTGGAATGAGATTCGGGAATTGTGAGATGAGATTCGGGAATTGTGGGTAGAGATTTGGGAATTGTGAGATGAGATTTGGGAATTGTGGGATGAGATTTGGGAATTCTGGGATGAGATTTGGGAATTGTGGAATGAGATTCGGGAATTGTGAGATGAGATTTGGGAATTGTGGATGAGATTTGGGAATTGTGGATGAAATTTGGGAATTGTGGAATGAGATTCGGGAATTGTGGATGAGATTTGGGAATTGTGGAATGAGATTCGGGAATTGTGGATGAGATTTGGGAATTGTGGATGACATTTGGGAATTGTGGGATGAGATTTGAGAATTGTGGATGAGATTTGGGAATTGTGGATGAGATTTGGGAATTGTGGGTTGAGATTTGGGAATTGTGGGATGAGATTTGGGAATTGTGGGATGAGATTTGGAATTGTGGGTGAGATTCGGGAATTGTGGATGAGATTCGGGAATTGTGAGATTAGATTTGGGAAGTCTGGGATGAGATTTGGGAATTGTGGGATGAGATTTGGGAATTGTGGGATGAGATTTGGGAATTGTGGATGAGATTTGGGAAGTCTGGGATGAGATTTGGGAATTGTGGGATGAGATTTGGGAATTGTGGGATGAGATTTGGGAATTGTGGGATGAGATTTGGGAATTGTGAGATGAGATTTGGGAATTGTGGGATGAGATTTGGGAATTGTGGGTAGAGATTTGGGAATTGTGGGTAGAGATTTGGGAATTGTGGGATGAGATTTGGGAATTGTGGGATGAGATTTGGGAATTGTGGGATGAGATTTGGGAATTGTGGGATGAGATTTGGGAATTGTGAGATGAGATTTGGGAATTGTGGATGAGATTTGGAATTGTGGGATGAGATTTGGGAATTGTGAGATGAGATTTGGGAATTGTGGGATGAGATTTGGGAATTGTGGGATGAGATTTGGGAATTGTGAGATGAGATTTGGGAATTGTGGGAAGAGATTTGGGAATTGTGGATGAGATTTGGGAATTGTGGGAAGAGATTTGGGAATTGTGGGATGAGTTTGGGAATTATGGGATGAGGGTTGAGTATTCTGGGATGTGAGTTGGGAATTCTGGGATGAGATTTGGGAATTCTGAACGTCTCAGTGGCAGCGTCCCCCGTCAGGTCCAAGCGCTCTTTGGACGAAGGAACGACTGGGAGGAGAAACACACCAACATCATCATCAATGTCAACATCACTACCATCAACACCATCATCATCAATGTCAACATCACTACCATCACCATCAACATCACTACCATCACTAGCATCATCACCATCACTACCATCACTACCATCACTAGCATCATCACCATCACTACCACCATCATCACCATCACTACCACCATCATCACCATCACTACCATCACCATCAACATCACTACCATCAACACCATCATCATCAATGTCAACATCACTACCATCACCATCAACATCACTACCACCATCACTGTCAACATCACTACCATCAACACCATCATCATCAATGTCAACATCACTACCATCAACACCATCATCAATGTCAACATCACCACCATCATCATCAACATCACTACCACCATCACCATCACTACCATCAACACCATCATCATCAATGTCAACATCACTACCATCAACATCACTACCACCATCACTGTCAACATCACTACCATCAACACCATCATCATCAATGTCAACATCACTACCATCATCACCACCATCACTATCAAAATCACTACCACCATCAACATCATCATCAACATCATCATCACCATCAACATAACCATCACCCGTCACTATCAACATCACCAACACCATCATCACCATCATCACTACCACCATCATCAACATCACCATCATTATCAACATCACTAACATCACTACCACCATTACTAACATCACTACCATCATCACCACCACTACCACCACCACCACCTCCACCACACCCACCTCCACCAGCTCCACCACCACCACCTCCTCCCTCATCACCACCACCACCAACCCAACCACCTCCACCATCACCACCACCATCACCACCATCATCATCAATGTCAACATCACTACCATCAACATCACTACCACCATCACTGTCAACATCACTACCATCAACACCATCATCATCAATGTCAACATCACTACCATCATCACCACCATCACTATCAAAATCACTACCACCATCAACATCATCATCAACATCATCATCACCATCAACATAACCATCACCCGTCACTATCAACATCACCAACACCATCATCACCATCATCACTACCACCATCATCAACATCACCATCATTATCAACATCACTAACATCACTACCACCATTACTAACATCACTACCATCATCACCACCACTACCACCACCACCACCTCCACCACACCCACCTCCACCAGCTCCACCACCACCACCTCCTCCCTCATCACCACCACCACCAACCCAACCACCTCCACCATCACCACCACCATCACCACCACCATCACCACCACCCTCCCCCACCACCTCCACCTACTCCCTCATCACCACCACCATCATCACCACCACCATCACCACCATCACCACCATCATCACCACCACCATCATCATCATCATCATCACCACAACCACCACCTCCACCACCACCACCACCACCACCTCTACCACCATCACCACCTCCACCACCACCACCACTCACGCGTGGAGTGCTGGTGTCCCTCTGTGCCAGAGCGTTGAGGTGCCGCTGGACCATCTGCTGCTCATGGAGTTGACCCTCCCGCTCCTCCATTTTCTCAGCGGCCTCCAGTTGGAGTCGCTCCACCTCCACCCGCTCCTTCTCCAGCACCTGACGCACCGCACGCACACACAGGCAGAGGCAAAGCTCCCCCAGGTAGCCTCTAGCAGGGCTGCAGGGGCAAGTGCTGCTAGTAGCGAGTAGCACCACCTATGATGCACACAC
Source organism: Lethenteron camtschaticum (assembly GCA_018977245.1). Lineage (NCBI taxonomy): Eukaryota > Metazoa > Chordata > Hyperoartia > Petromyzontiformes > Petromyzontidae > Lethenteron > Lethenteron camtschaticum. The sequence continues at coordinate 5,026 of WFAB01003192.1, read as the reverse complement.
AGACAAAGCTCCCCCAGGTAGCCTCTAGCAGGACTGCAGGGGCAAGTGCTGCTAGTAGCAGCACCACCTATGATGTACACACAGACAAAGCTCCCCCAGGTAGCCTCTAGCAGGGCTGGAGGGGCAAGTGCTGCTAGTAGCAGCACCACCTATGATGTACACACACATACAGAGACAAAGCTCCCCCAGGTAGCCTCTAGCAGGACAAGTGCTGCTAGTAGCGAGTAGCACAACCTACGATGCACACACACACACACAGACACAGAGACAAAGCTCCCCCAGGTAGCCCTCTAGCAGGACAAGTGCTCCCCTCCGCACACCTGGGCGGAGAGCTCCGAGGTCCACGCGAAGCGTCGCCTGCGTGTCTCCTCCTGCTCCTGCCGCTGCTGCCGCTGCTGCTGCTGCTCCAGCGAGAGCAGCAGCAGCCGGCGCTGCTCAAGGCACGTCTCCCGCTGCGCCAGCAACGCCACGCGGCGCTGCTCCACCTGCTCACGGCGAGCTTGGAGCACCTGGGGGTGGTGGGTGAGGTGGTGTGGGAGATCAACAACAACAACAACACAACAACAACAGCAGGCGTTCGTTACTAAGTGGCGGCGACGTCAGCACGACGCTTGTGCCAGGCCGTGCGCAGGTTGAGGCGGCCACGTGAAGTGTCGAACGCACCCGCTGGCAGGAGGAGGTCACGGGGCAGAACCAGCAGGTGCTACGGGTCGAGTGACCGAGATAGACAGACACGCGCACGCGCAGACACACGCGCAAAGACACACACAGACACACACACACAGACATAGACACACACACACAGACACACACAGACACATAGACACACACGCACACAGACACACACGCAGACAGACACACACGCAGACACACACACACACACACAGACACACACACACACACACAGACACACACACACAGACTCACACACAGACACACACACACTGACACACACACACACACACAGACACACACACACAGGCACTGTGTATGTGTGTGTGTCACCTGCTGTGTGTGTGTGTGTCACCTGCTGTGTGTGTGAGTGTGTGTCACTGTGTGTCTGTGTGTGTGTCTGTGTGTGTGTCTGTGTGTGTCTGCGTGTGTGTGTGTCTGCGTGTGTGCGTGTTTGTGTGTGTGTGTCTGTGTGTGTGTACACTATGTGTGTGTGTCACTGTGTGTACACTGTGTGTGTGTGTACACTGTGTGTCTGTGTGTACACTATGTGAATATGTGTGTGTCACTATGTGTGTGTACACTGTGTGTCTGTGTGTGTCACTGTGTGTATCACTGTGTGTACACTGTGTCTATGTGTGTGTCACTGTGTGTACACTGTGTGTGTGTACACTGTGTGTGTGTACACTGTGTGTGTGTGTACACTGTGTGTGTACACTGTGTGTGTGTACACTGTGTGTGTGTGTGTGTGTCACCTGCTGTGTGTGTCACTGTGTGTGTATGTACACTGTGTGTGTGTGTGTCACTGTGTGTGTGTAACATGTGTGTAACATGTGTGTGTGTGTGTACACTGTGTGTGTACACTGTGTGTGTGTAACATGTGTGTAACATGTGTGTAACATGTGTGTACACTGTGTGTGTGTAACATGTGTGTACACTGTGTGTGTGTGTGTCACCTGCTGTGTGAGCTTCTCACGAGCTCGCCGTTCACGCTGCCACTCGTCCTCACGCTTCTCCCACACGCGGCGAGCCTCCTCACTGTGCCCGCACATCAACAACAACAACATCAACATCGACAACATCAACAACATCAACAACATCAACGACAACAACATCAAAAAAACAACATCAACAACAACATCAACAACATCAACATCGACACCAACATGCACCACCGCCAGCGCCACCACCACACTCACCACCCTCACCACCAGTACCACCACCACACTCACCACCACACTCACCACACTCACCACACTCACCCCCCTCACCACCCTCACCACCCTCACCACTCTCACCCCCCTCACCGGTAGAACGAGTCTATGAGCTCTTCGTGATGGCGCTCCTCCTGTATCCGCTGGGCTAGCTGGCGCTGTACCACCACCCTCACCACCCTCACCCCCCTCACCACCCTCACCCTCACCACCCTCACCACCCTCACCATCCTCACCACCCTCACCACCACCACCCCTCACCGGTAGAACGAGTCTATGAGCTCTTCGTGATGGCGCTCCTCCTGTATCCGCTGGGCTAGCTGGCGCTGTACCACCACCCTCACCCTCACCACCCTCATCACCCTCACCCTCACCACCCTCACCACCCTCACCACCCTCACCACCCTCACCACCACCACCCTCACCACCCCCTCACCGGTAGAACGAGTCTATGAGCTCCTCGTGATGGCGCTCCTCCTGTATCCGCTGGGCTAGCTGGCGCTGTACCACCACCCTCACCCTCACCACCCTCACCACCCTCACCACCACCACCCTCACCACCCCCTCACCGGTAGAACGAGTCTATGAGCTCTTCGTGATGGCGCTCCTCCTGTATCCGCTGGGCTAGCTGGCGCTGTACCAGCTCCCTCACCACCCTCACCACCACCCTCACCACCCTCACCACACTCACCACCCTCACCATCCTCACCACCCTCACCACCCTCACCACCACCACCCTCACCACCCCCTTACCGGTAGAACGAGTCTATGAGCTCTTCGTGATGGCGCTCCTCCTGTATCCGCTGGGCTAGCTGGCGCTGTACCAGCTCCATCTCCTGCCGGGCTCCGTCCCGGCGCTCCGTGTGCAGCGCCAGCTCCTGCTGCTGCTCCTGCTGCAGCGCCGCCAGCACCGCCTGCTCCTCCTGCTGCAGCGACACCGTCACACGCACACACACAGTCACACGCACACGTACACACGTACATACACACATACATACATACACACACAGTCACACACAGATACACACATACATACATACACACACATACATACACACACAGTCACACGCACACACACAGTCACACGCACACGTACACACGTACATACACACATACATACATACACACACAGTCACACACAGATACACACATACATACATACACACGCACACACACAGTCACACGCACACGTACACACATACATACACACACAGTCACACACAGATACACACATACATACATACACACGCACACACAGTCACACGCACACGTACAGTTACATACATACACATACATACACACAGTCACACGCACACACATACATACACACATACATACACACGCACACATACATACATACACACACATACATACACACACAGTCACACGCACGCGCACACACACAGTCACACGCACACGTACAGTTACATACATACACATACATACATACACACACATACACACAGATACATAAACACACACACGCACACACGCACATACACACACACACACACGCACGCGCACACACACACGTACACACACACGCACACACACGCGCACATACAGGCGCACATACACACACGCACGCACACACGCACACACACACAGTCACACATACATACACACATACACACAGATACACACATACACATATACACACACACACACAGTCACACACAGACATACACACATACATACATACACACACACATACACACATACACACACACGCACACACGCACACACACACAGTCACACGCAGTCACACGCAGTCACACACAGTCACATTTATGTGTGTGTGTATGTATGTGTGTATGTATGTGTGTGCATGTGTGTGTGTCTGTGTGTGTATGTTTGTAACATGTGTGTAACATGTGTGTCTGTGTGTGTCACCAGCTCCTGCTGTTTCTGCTGCGTTCTTCTCCGCATCTGGGCCTTGTATTGGCTCGCTAGGAAATGCCTGCAGGCACACACGGTCACGCACAGGCACACACGGTCACGCACAGGCACGCACAGGCACACACGGTCACGCACAGGCACACACGGTCACGCACAGGCACGCACAGGCACGCACAGTGAGTGAGTGAGTGAGCGAGTGAGTCAGTGAGTCAGTGAGTGAGTGAGTGAGCGAGTGAGCGGGTGAGTGGGTGGGTGAGTGGGTGAGTGAACGGGTAAGTGAGTGAGCGAGTGAATGAGTGAATGAGTGACCAAGTGAGTGAGTGAGTCAGTGAGTGAGTGAGGGAGTGAGTGAGTGAGTGAGCGGGTAAGTGAGCGAGTGAATGAGTGACCAAGTGAGCGAGTGAGTGAGTGAGTCAGTGAGTGAGTGAGGGAGTGAGTGAGTGAGTGAGCGGGTAAGTGAGCGAGTGAATTAGTGACCAAGTGAGCGAGTGAGTGAGTGAGCGGCCGAGTGAGTGAGTGAGCGAGTGAGTGAGCGAGCGGATGAGTGAGCGAGCGAGCGAGTGAGTGAGAGAGTGAGTGAGGGAGTGAGAGAGTGAGTGAGAGAGTGAGTGGGTGAGCGAGGGAGTGAGCGAGCGGGTGAGTGAGCGAGCGAGCGAGTGAGTGAGAGAGTGAGTGAGAGAGTGGGTGAGCGAGGGAGTGAGCAAGCGAGTGAGCCAGTGAGCGCGTGAGTGAGCGGGTGAGTGAGTGAGTGAGTGAGCGAGTGGGTGAGTGAGTGAGTGAGCGAGTGGGTGAGTGAGTGAGTGAGTGAGCGGGTGAGTGAGTGAGTGAGTGAGCGGGGTGAGTGAGTGAGTGAGCGAGTGGGTGAGTGAGTGAGTGAGTGAGCGGGTGAGTGAGTGAGTGAGTGAGCGAGCGGGTGAGTGAGTGGGTGAGCGGGCGAGTGAGCCAAGTGAGTGAGTGAGCGGCCGAGTGAGTGAGTGGAGTGAGCGAGCGGGTGAGTGAGTGAGTGAGCGAGCGAGCGAGCGAGTGAGTGAGAGAGTGAGTGAGTGAGTGAGTGAGCGAGCGGGCGGTGAGTGAGTGAGTGAGTGAGCGAGCGGGTGAGTGAGTGGGTGAGCGGGCGAGTGAGCAAGTGAGTGAGTGAGCGGCCGAGTGAGTGAGTGAGTGAGCGAGCGGGTGAGTGAGTGAGTGAGCGAGCGAGCGAGCGAGTGAGTGAGAGAGTGAGTGAGTGAGTGAGCGAGCGGGCG
>WFAB01003191.1:0-19794 GCA_018977245.1 Lethenteron camtschaticum | reverse complement strand
TGCTGTCATCATAGCAGGTACATCACAGTCAGTATGCACGCTGTCATCATAGCAGGTACCATCACAGTCAGTATGTACTGCTGTAATCATAGCAGGTACCAACACAGTCAGTATGCACTGCTGTACATCATAGCAGGTACCATCACACAGTCAGTATGACTGCTGTATCATAGCAGGTACCATCACAGTCAGTATGTACTGCTGTAATCATAGCAGGTACCATCACAGTCAGTATGCACTGCTGTAATCATAGCAGGTACCATCACAGTCAGTATGTACTGCTGTAATCATAGCAGCTACCATCACAGTCAGTATGCACTGCTGTAATCATAGCAGCTACCATCACAGTCAGTATGTACTGCTGTAATCATAGCCAAGCTACGCATCCACCATCACAGTCAGTAGTTGTAACTGCTGTAATCATAGCAGCTACCATCACAGCCAGTATGTACTGCTGTAATCATAGCAGCTACCATCACAGCCAGTATGTACTGCTGTAATCATAGCAGCCCAGCTACCATCACAGCCAGTATGTACTGCTGTAATCATAGCAGCTACCAATACACAAGTCAAGTATGTACTGCTGTAATCATAGCAGCCTACCATCACAGTCAGTATGTACTGCTGTAATCATAGCAGCTACCATCACAGTCAGTATGCACTGCTGTAATCATAGCAGCTACCATCACAGTCAGTATGTACTGCTGTAATCATAGCAGCTACCATCACAGTCAGTACGTACTGCTGTAATCATAGCAGGTACCAGCACAGTCAGTATGCACTGCTGTAATCATAGCAGGTACCAACACAGTCAGTATGCACTGCTGTAATCATAGCAGGTACCAACACAGTCAGTATGTACTGCTGTAATCATAGCAGGTACCATCCACAGTCAGTATGTACTGCTGTAATCATAGCAGGTACCAGCACAGTCCAGTATGTACTGCTGTAATCATAGCAGGTACCAGCACAGTCAGTATGTACTGCTGTAATCATAGCAGGTACCAACACAGTCAGTATGTACTGCTGTAATCATAGCAGGTACCAACACAGTCAGTATGTACTGCTGTAATCATAGCAGGTACCAGCACAGTCAGTATGTACTGCTGTAATCATAGCAGGTACCAACACAGTCAGTATGTACTGCTGTAATCATAGCAGGTACCACCACAGTCAGTACGCACTGCTGTTACATGTTTAAGAGTAGTTTTAAAATATTTTTAAGACCCGGGTAATGTTCTGTACTTCCTGCTAGTTTAAACTAAAAACTAAAATGTTAATTCGGACGAAACTATTTGATTAAAACTAAAATATTTTATTCAGACAAAACTATTTTATTTTCGCTAAAAAACTAAAATATTTTATTCAGACAAAACGATTCCATTCAAACTGAAATATTTTATTCAGACAAAACTGTAGTCACACACACCACGTGTACACACACATCACGTGTACACACACACACACACGTGTACACACACACACACACGTGTACACACACACACACGTGTACACACACACACCACGTGTACACACACACACACCACGTGTACACACACACACGTGTACACACACACAACACCACCACGTGTACACACACACACGTGTACACACACACACACGTGTACACACACACACACCACGTGTACACACACACACACACGTGTACACACACACGTGTACACACACACACACGTGTACACACAACGTGTACACACACACACGGTAACACACACACACACGTGTACACACACACACACACCACGTGTACACACACACACACACGTGTACACACACACGTGTACACACACACACACACACGTGTACACACACACGTGTACCACACACACACACCACGTGTACACACCACACCACGTGTACACACACACACACCACGTGTACACACACACACCACGTGTGCACACACACACGTGTACACACACACACGTGTGTACACCACACACCACGTTACACACACACACACGTGTACACACACACACGTGTACACACACACACACACCACGTGTACACACACACACGTGTACACACACACACCACGTGACACACACACACCACGGACACACACCACGTGTACACACACACACGTGTACACACACACACCACGTGTACACACACACACACACACCACGTGTACACACACACACACCACGTGTACACACACACACCACGTGTACACACACACACACCACGTGTACACCACACACGTGTACACACACACACACACCACGTGTACACACACACACCCACGTGTACACACACACACACACCAACGTGTACACACACACACCCACGTGTACACACACACACGTGTACACACACACACGTGTGTACACACACACACACCACGTGTACACACACACACCACGTGTACACACACACACACGTGTACACAACACAGCACAACCACGTGTACACACACACACACGTGTACACCACACACACCACGTGTACACACACACACACACGTGTACACACACACGTGTACACACACACACACGTGTACACACACACGTGTACACACACACACACACGTGTACACACACACACACACGTGTACACACACCACACACACCACGTGTACACACACACACACACGTGTACACACACACACGTGTACACACACACACCACGTGTACACACACACACACACCACGTGTACACACACACACACACACGTGTACACACACACACCACGTGTACACACACACACACCACGTGTACACACACACCACGTGTGTGATGGTGAACACTCACTCCTCCTAGGGTTGTGAGTCTGTTTGCGTGTTTCTCTGTGTGTCTGTGTGTGTCTGTGTGTGTCTGTGTGTGTTTGTGTGTGTCTGTGTGTGTCTGTGTGTGTGTGTCTGTGTGTCTGTGTGTGTGTCTGTGTGTGTGTCTCTGGGTATGTGTGTGTTTGGGTGTATGTGTGTCTGTGTTTGGGTGTATGTGTGTGTGTGTTTGTGTGTGTGTCTGTGCGTGTGTCTGTGTGTGTGTCTGGGTGTGTGTATGTGTGTGTGTGTGTCTGTGTCTGTGTGTGTCTGTGTGTGTCTGTGTGTGTGTCTGTGTGTCTCTGGGTGTGTGTGTATGTGTTTGGGTGTATGTGTGTCTGTGTGTGTGTTTGTGTGTCTGTGTGTGTCTGTGTGTGTCTCTGGGTGTGTGTGTGTGTCTGTGTTTGGGTGTATGTGTGTGTGTGTGCATGTCTGTGTGTGTGTGTGCATGTGTGTGTGCATGTCTGTGTGTCCGGCAAAACAACCCCCTATCTTCTCACGGTGCCGGACGGGCAACTCTGTCATGGACAGTGCTGTGGGTGGAGAGCCAATGCTGATTGGCCTCTCCCCTCATGGAGTCTGACTGGTAACCCCTCCACCTTCAATTAATTAGCACTATACCACCACGTAAATATGTAACTAATAAGCTTGTGCCGGAGGCCCCGGGGGGACAGGCGTCTATGACGTCTCCTGGCCAAACCCCAATTGGTGGAGCCAGGAGATTGAATCTTCACCCTCGGGGCTCCTCCAGAAACAAGGAAAAGCCACTTCGTGTGGCCACGTGGAATGTTTGAACGCTCACTGTGGAGGAGAGGCTGCCACTCCTCTGTCGGGAGCTGGACTGGTACTGCCTGAATATCTGTGGCATTCAGAAGGTCCGGTGGACCGGTTCTGGCTCCTGCCACCATGAGGGGTGGACAGTCCTCTACTCGGGGCAGGAGACTGCTAAACAACAGGGAGTGGCTCTTCTTCTGAACAAAAGAATGAAGGGGGCGTGGGAGCGTGGCGGTGAGGTGTGGGAAGCTGTAAGCCCCAGGCTACTTTGGGCTCGCCTTCCATCAACCGGAGGCGAGGAGTGGTGGTCGTGGTTACTTATGCCCCCACCGAAGACGAACATCCGTGGAGGGATGCAGGCAAGGCCGATGAGTCGGATGCCTTCTATGACCTCCTGTCACAAGTGCTGGCTAAAGTGGCCACTCGGGATAGGGTCATCTTGTTGGGCGACTTGAATGCCCGAGTTGGTCATGATGCTGGTGCAGAGGTGATAGCTGCTCATTACCCGGGAAACCTACGGTGCAACGTTGCCTCCCTCGGCAAACGGTCGTGGTCACGGACAGGTGACAGCGGATCGTAATCACAGAATCCCGCCAGGCAAACGGCCAAGGGTCACGTGAGGTGAAAGAGGATCAAAACGACAGATTGGTGAAGAGCCAATCAAAAAGGTCTACAAAGCAGAGGTCGCAACCGGGTACCCGATACCCGTACCCTACCCGATACCCGGCCGTTTGCGACCCTGGTGCGGTCGGGTACGGGTACGGGTAGGCCGTGAGTCACTGGTGAGTCACCGTTTGTCACTCATTTCGGGTAGGGTACGGGTAGGCCGTGAGTCACTGGTGAGTCACCGTTTGTCACTCATTTCGAGTAGGGTACGAGTATGGGTAGGCCGTGAGTCACTGGTGAGTCACCGTTTGTCACTCATTTCGGGTAGGGTACGAGTAGGCCATGAGTCACTGGTGAGTCACTGTTTGTCACTCATTTCGGGTAGGGTACGGGTAGGCCGTGAGTCACTGGTGAGTCAACGTTTGTCACTCATTTCGGGTAGGGTACGGGGTAGGCCGTGAGTCACTGGTGAGTCACTGTTTGTCACTCATTTCGGGTAGGGTACGAGTAGGCCGTGAGTCACTGGTGAGTCACTGTTTGTCACTCATTTCGGGTAGGGTACGGGTAGGCCGTGAGTCACTGGTGAGTCACCGTTTGTCACTCATTTCGGGTAGGGTACGAGTAGGCCGTGAGTCACTGGTGAGTCACTGTTTGTCACTCATTTCGGGTAGGGTACGGGTAGGCCGTGAGTCACTAGTGAGTCACCGTTTGTCACTCATTTCGGGTAGGGTACGTGTACGGGTAGGCCGTGAGTCACTGGTGAGTCACCGTTTGTCACTCATTTCGGGTAGGGTACGGGTAAGCCGTGAGTCACTGGTGAGTCACCGTTTGTCACTCATTTCGGGTAGGGTACGGGTAGGCCGTGAGTCACTGTGAGTCACCGTTTGTCACTCATTTCGGGTAGGGTACGGGTAGGCCGTGAGTCACTGGTGAGTCACCGTTTGTCACTCATTTCGGGTAGGGTACGGGTAGGCCGTGAGTCACTGGTGAGTCACCGTTTGTCACTCATTTCGGGTAGGGTACGGGTACGGGTAGGCCGTGAGTCACTGGTGAGTCACCGTTTGTCACTCATTTCGAGTAGGGTACGGGTACGGGTAGGCCGCGAGTCACTGGTGAGTCACCGTTTGTCACTCATTTCGAGTAGGGTACGGGTATGGGTAGGCCGTGAGTCACTGGTGAGTCACCGTTTGTCACTCATTTTGGGTAGGGTACCCGTACCCAGCCGGCTAAGGATACGGGTACCCATTTGCGACCCTGGTGCGGCCGGGTACGGGTACGGGTAAGGAATCAAACCCCGTTTGCGACCTCTGCAACAAAGTAGCGTGGGATTTGACAAGCCCAGCCACGAACCGGTATAAACGCCGTAGCGCTGATACCTCTGGCTCAGTACTCCTCACACGAAGACCGTAGCCCTTGCTGAAGAATATAGGGACCCTGGACCCAGCCTTCTAGCCCTTCTGAGGGCTGAGGCTCAGTGTTCCAGCGGTTAGGGGAGAATAGGTCCTGGGTAGGCAAGACCCTGGGTTTCAGCCTTCCAGCTAGGCCTCAACAAGGTAAAAGTGTAAACACAACGAGCCTACCTTTTACCCTACCTTTTACCTTACCACCATACAATCACTCAGTTTCTATGATCACTGTTTCATTGCTTTCATGGCTTTATTTTGGTGATTTCGAAAAGTGTATTGGTTTAGCCATGTTTGTGTTGTTGTAGTACAGAGTTAGACTGATGGCCTTAATCTAAGTTGTTTTGTGGTTGTTGTTGTTGTTTGTTGTAGTACAGAGTTAGACTGATGGCCTTAATCTAAGTTGTCTTGTGGTTGTTGTTGTTGTTGTTGTTTGTTGTAGTACAGAGTTAGACTGATGCCTTAATCTAAGTTGTCTTGTGGTTGTTGTTGTTGTTGTTTGACTTTTATGGCTTTATTTTGGTGATTTCGAAAAGTGTATTGGTTTAGCCATGTTTGTGTTGTTGTAGTACAGAGTTAGACTGATGGCCTTAATCTAAGTTGTCTTGTGGTTGTTGTTTGTGTTGTTGTAGTACAGAGTTAGACTGATGGCCTTAATCTAAGTTGTCTTGTGGTTGTTGTTTGTGTTTGTTGTAGTACAGAGTTAGACTGATGGCCTTAATCTAAGTTGTCTTGTGGTTGTTGTTGTTGTTTGACTTGCATCCCACTGGGATTTTTGCACACAGCATTGGTGTACCGTGTTTTTTTCTGCAACATTTAGCTGTCTTTTCTTGGATTTCTGTTTGCACTTAGTCATATATAGTCACTTTAAGATGTTTTTTGTTCATGTTTTTGTTTTTTGTTTGTTGCGGTTGCACCCGATTCAAGAGCCGAATGGCTCACAGGGCTACACCTAATACTTGAAACTTGAACTCTACCCTACCTTTAACCCGTTAACAGGTAAGGTAAAAAGCAACGAGCCTACATTTTACCCTTACCACAATACAATCACTCTACCCTACCTTTTTTTACCCTTTAGCACATAGGTCGGGAACCTTTTTGACTGGGAGAGCCATAAAAGCCAAATATTTCTAAATATATTTCATTGAGAGCCATATGGTATTTTTAACGTATAATAAATTAAATATGTCTTACTTTTAATGCGACTTCTGGTGCTGCATGGTGTTGCTGATGGCCTTGTGTAGTCTGGTTCAGTGAGGTTGAGCTTCGTGCAGGCGTGACCCGTGAAATTTATCTTCAAAACTAATTTCTGTTTACTTTAAAATGACACAGTAGTATTAAACAATATCACAAGTATTTTAAAATTAGTTCCAAACTGATTTTTTTTTTAATTATTGTTTCAACTCAAAATTGTCTGGGAGCCATATGCCGTCACTGGAAGAGCCATATATGGCTCGCGAGCCATAGGTTGCCGACCGCTGCTTTAGCAGGTAAGGTAACAGGTAAAAAGCAACGAGCTTACCTCTTACCCTACCTTTTACCATACCACAATACAATCACTCTACCCTACCTTTTTTAACCCTTTAGCAAGTAAGGTAAAAAAGCAACGAGCATACATTTTACCCTACCCTTTACCCTTACCCCTTGGCATGTCGACACCTTTACCTGTACCCTTTTACCCGGTAAAAATGGTACAATTACCTTACCTTACCGAGGTCTACTTCCAGCCCTTGTAAGGGGTAAGGCTCAGTGTTACCAGTGGTCAGGGGAGAATAGGTCCTGGGTAGGCAAGACCCTGGGTCTCAGCCTTCCAGCTACGCCTCGGCAAGGTAAAAGTGTAAAAACACCATCATCTTCACCACCGCCACCACCATCATCATCACCACCACAATCATTACCACCATCATCACCACTGCCACCATCATCATAACCACCACCACCATCATCTTCATCACCACCACCACCACCACCATTATTACCATCATCACCACTGCCACCATCATCATCTTCACCACTGCCACCACCATCATCATCACTGCCACCACCATCCTAATCACAATCATCATCACCATCGCCACCATCATCATCACCACCACCACAACCACCACCATCATCACCACTGCCACCATCATCACCACCACCATCATCATCACCATCATCACCACCATCACCACCACCTCCGCCACCACCATCATCACCACCACCAACATCATCACCACCACCAACATCATCACCACCATAAACACCACCATTATCACCACTGCCACCATCATCACCACCATCATCACCACCACCACCATCACCGCCACAACCACCATCATCACCACCATCATCATCACCACCATCACCGCCACAACCACCATCATCACCACCATCACCACCATCATCACCACCCACACCACCACCACCGCCACAACCACCATCATCACCACCATCACCACCATCATCACCACCATCATCATCATCACCACTATCACCACCTATACCACCACCATCATCACCACCACCACCACCATCATCACCATCATCACCATCATCACCACCACCATCACCACCACCACCACCATCATCACCACTGCCACCATCACCATAACCACCATCACCATAACCACCACCATCATAACCACTGCCACCACCATCATCATCACCACCGCCACCACCACCATCATTAACACCATCACCACCACCATCATCACCACTGCCACCATCACCACCACCATCATCATCACCACCACCATCACCACCACCACCACCACCACCGTCACCACCACCACCACCATCATCATCACCACCCACACCGCCACCATCATCACCGCCACAACCACAACCACCACAACCACCATCATCATCACCACCACCACCATCATCATCACCACCATCACCACCAATACCACCACCATCATCATCACCACCATCATCACCACAACCATCATCACCACCACCACCACCATCATCATCATCACCATCATCATCACCACCACCATCACCACCACCACCACCATCATCATCATCATCACCATCATCATCACCACCACCATCACCACCACCACCACCATCATCATCACCACCACCATCATCATCACCACCACCATCATCATCACCACCACCACCATCATCACCACCATCATCACCATCACCACCACCACACCATCATCACCACCACCACCACCATCATCACCACCATCACCATCATCACCACCATCAGCACCACCATCATCACCACCACCATCACCATCATCAGCACCACCATCATCACCACCACCATCACCACCATCACCGCCACACCCACCACCGCCACACCCACCACAGAGTAACCACAAAGACACGTGGGTTCATCAAGAGGAGTTTCCTGTTCATTGTGGCTCCTCAGCAGATCCGGGGGGGGGGGAGAAGGGGGCGGGGGGGGGACAACACCCCCCCCCCCCACGACCAGCCCCCCCCCCCTCTCAAGTAAACACAGCGAAAGTAGCAATCAAGACAAAGACGGATGAAGGGAAGACGTCAATTCGATGTGTGTCGATGGCGGTGCCAGGCTAGGTGCATGCGTGCAGAAGCACCACCAACAACCACCAACAACAACAACCAGCACCACCAACAACAACAACAACAACCACCAGCACCACCAACACCCCCCCCCCCCTCCGGACCACGTGGTCCACTCGACCACGTGGTCCATTAAGCCACGTGGTCATCGGTGAGACACGTGGTCCACTCGGCCACGTGGTCCTCTCTGCCACGTGGTCCATTAAGCCACGTGGTCCATTCAGTGAGTCACGTGGTCATCGGTGAGACACGTGGTCATCGGTGAGTCACGTGGTAACCGCACTAACCAATCACCGTCGCGTTCAACATCCACCTGTAACAACCCACGACATCCACCGCTCACCCCCACGTGATCACCCACTCACCCCACACTCACCCACTCACCCACACTCACCCCCACCAACTCACCCACACCCACCCTAGCAGCTCACCCTCACCCCCTCGTGCTCACCCACTCACCTCCACTCACTTACTCCCCACTCACCCCACTAACCCCCATCCACCCCCTCACCCACACTCACCCCCACTCCCTCACCCCCACTCACCACCCCACCCACTCACCCACACTCACCCCACTCACCCCCACCCACCCACTCACCCGCCCACCCACTCACCCGCCCACCCACTCACCCACCCACCCACTCACTCACCCACCCACTCACCCACCGACCCACCCACTCCCCCACTCCCTCACCCCCACTCACCCACCCACTCACCCACCCACTCCCCCACTCCCTCATCCCCACCCACCCCCACCCACCCCCACCCACCCTAGCAGCTCACCCACACCCACTCACCCACTCACCCTCACCCCTCACCCACTCACTCATCCCCACCCACACTCACCCCACTCACCCCCACTCACTCACCCCCACTCACCCCCACCCACACTCACCCCCACCCACTCACCCCCACCCACTCACCCACTCACTCATCCCCACCCCACTCACCCCCACCCACTCACCCACTCACCCTCACTCACCCCCCTCACCCCCACCCACCCTAGCAAAAGCAGCTCACCCTCACCCCCCTCACCCCCACCCACCCACACTCACCCCCCACCCACTCACCTACTCACCCACACTCACCCCCTCACCCCCACCCACCCTAGCAGCAGCTCACCCTCACCCCACACTTGGCCACATCACGGGGGGGAGACAAAGGCGGCCGGGGGTGGTGGTGTCGGCCACACCACCCACACCACCCCCTCTGTGTGTGTGGGTGTGTGTCATTGTGTGTGTGGGTGTGTGTCACGGTGTGTGTCACTGTGTGTGTGTGTCACTGTGTGTGTGTCACTGTGTGTGTGGGTGTGTGTCACTGTGTGTGTCACTGTGTGTGTGTCACTGTGTGTGTGTGTCACTGTGTGTGTGGGTGTGTGTCACTGTGTGTGTGTCACTGTGTGTGTGTGTGTCACAGTGTCCGGTAGCAGTCGTAGGCGCTGCTACTGCTGCTGCTACTCGCTACGGACACCACAGCACTTGCTCAGATGAGCCTGTTAAGAGGCTACACGGGGGAGCTTTGTATTTGTGCGTGTGTGTTTGCAGGGCAATTATTCACACTGCCACCACTCACCCACTCACCTAACACATTCATCCACCCACTCACCCACTCACTCACCCACTGACCCACTCACCTACTCACCCACTCATTCACCTACTCATTCACCCACTCACCCACCCACCCACTCAGCCACCCACCCACTCACCCACTCAACCACCCACCCACTCACTGACCCACCCACCTACCCACCCACTAACCACTCACCCACTCACCGACCCACTCACCCACTCAACCACCCAACCACCCACCCACTCACTGACCCACCCACCCACTGACCTACCCACCCACTCACTCACCCACCCACCCACTCACCCACCCACTCACTGACCCACCCACTCACCCACTGACCTACCCACCCACTCACTCACCCACCCACCCACTCACCCACCCACTCACTGACCCACTCACCCACTGACCTACCCACCCACTCACTCACCCACCCACCCACTCACCCACCCACTCACTGACCCACTCACTCACTGACCTACTCACCCACTCACTCACCCACCCACCAATCGGCCCCCTGGTGGTTGATACAACCACCAGGGACCTCGCCCTCCTGTGTCCACCACCAGGGACCTCGCCCTCCTGTGTCCACCACCAGAGACCTCGCCCTCCTGTGTCCACCACCAGGGATCGACCCCAGAGGGCCACGTGGACGTCCTGCGACCTTCAATATTGCATTGTGCCCACCCCCCCTACCCTCCTCCTCACCACCACCACCACCACCCTCACCACCACCACCAACACCACCCTCACCACCACCACTACCACCCTCACCACCACCACCACCCTCACCACCACCACGTGTGTCTGTGTGTGTGACACCCTCACCACCACCACCCTCACCACCACGTGTGTCTGTGTGTGTGTGTGACACCCTCACCACCCTCACCACCACCCTCACCACGTGTGTCTGTGTGTGTGAGAGACCCTCACCACGTGTGTGTGTGAGAGACCCTCACCATCCTGCCAGCCCCTGCACGTGTGTCTGTGTGTGACCCTCACCACGTGTGTCTATGTGTGTGTGTGAGAGACCCTCACCACCACCACCCTCACCACCCTCACCACCACCCTCACCACGAGGTGTGTGTGTGTGTGAGAAACCCTCACCACCCTGGCAGCCGCTGCACGTGTGAAACAGAAGTCCGCCTTCTTTCTACGAAAGGAGCGGCGGTGGTGGCGGCGGTGCCAGCAGTTGCATCGGTTGCACCGGTTGCACCAGTTGCACCGTTTGCGCCGGTTGCACCGGTTGCACCAATTGCATCGGTTGCGCCAGTTGCATCGGTTGCACCAATTGCACCGGTTGCACCGGATGCACCAATTGCGCCAGTTGCACCAGTTGCACCAGTTGCACCTGTTGCACCGGTTGCATCGGTTGCATCAGTTGCGTGGGAGTTGTAGCAGATGGAAGTAGCTGCAGGAGTTGCAGGAGTTGCAGCAGTTGCACCGGTTGCATCATGTGCAACAGTCGCATCAGTTGCATGAGGGTTGCAGCAGACGGAAGTAGCTGCAGGAGTTGCAGCGATTGCACCAGTTGCAGCAGTTGAACTAGTTGCATTTAGTTGCACTAGTTGCATCGGTTACACCAGTTGCAGAAGTTGAACTAGTTGCACTAGTTGCATCGGTTGCACGGGAGAGGCAGCAGATGGAAAAAGTTGCAGGATTTGCAGCGGTTTTGGCAGTTGCAGCAGGTTGCAGCAGTTGCATAAGTTGCGCCAGTTGCAGCAGTTGCACTAGTTGCATTGGTTGCACGGCAGTTGCAGCAGAAGGAAGACAGCTGCAGGAGTTGCAGCAGTTGCAGTGGTTGCAGCAGTTGCACCGGTTGCAGAAGTTGCACCAGTTGCATCGGCTGCACGGGAGTTGCAGCAGAAGGAAGAAGTTTCAGGAGTTGCAGCAGTTGTGTCAGTTGCACGAGTTGCATCAGTTGCACGGTAGTTGCAGCAGATGGAAAAAAGCTGCAGGAGTTGCAGCAGTTGCGGCAGTTGCAGCGGTTGCGGCAGTTGCAGGAGTTGCATCAGTTGCACGGGAGTTGTAGCAGATGGAAGTAGCTGCACGAGTTGCAGCGGTTGCAGCAGTTGCAGCAGTTGCAGCAATTCAATTAGTTACATAATTTGCAGCAATTGCATCATTTGCAGGAGTTGCATCAGTTGCAGTCGTTGCAGGAGTTGCAGCGGTTACAGCAGCTATATCAGTTGCATTAATTGCAGCAGTTGCATCAGTTGCAGCGGTTGCAGGAGTTGCACATTTGACAATCCCACCAACGCACCGAGCATTGGGTGAGCAGGTGAGTGGGTAGGTGAGTGAGTGGGTAGGTGAGTGAGTGAGTGGGTGAGTGGGTGGGTGAGTGGGTAGGTGAGTGGGTAGGTGAGTGGGTGAGTGAGTGGTAGGTGAGTGAGTAGTAGGTGAGTGGGTGGGTGAGTGGGTGGGTGAGTGGGTAGGTGAGTGGGTAGGTGAGTGGGTGAGTGAGTGGGTGAGTGAGTGGTAGGTGAGTGAGTAGTAGGTGAGTGGGTGGGTGAGTGGGTAGGTGAGTGAGTGGTAGGTGAGTGAGTGGTAGGTGAGTGAGTGGGTAGGTGGGTAGGTGAGTGGGTGGGTGAGTGGTAGGTGAGTGAGTGGGTAGGTGGGTAGGTGAGTGGTAGGTGAGTGGGTGAGTGAATGGTAGATGAGTCAGTAGGTGAGTAGCTGAGTGGTAGATGAGTAGGTATGTGGGTATGCGAGTGAGTGGGTGGGTGGGTGAGTGGTAGATGGGTGAGTGGTAGGTGACTCAGTGGGTGGGTTAGTGGGTAGGTGAGTAGGTGAGTGGGTGGGTGAGTGGTAGATGGGTGAGTAGGTAGGTGAGTGGGTGGGCGGGGTGGTGTGTCGGTGAGTAGGTGGGTGGGTGAGTGGTAGATGGGTGAGTAGGTAGGTAGGTGAGTGGGTGGGTGAGTGGTAGATGGGTGAGTAGGTAGGTGAGTGGGTGGGCGGGGTAGTGTGTCGGTGAGTAGGTGGGTGGGTGAGTGGTAGATGGGTGAGTAGGTGAGTGAGTGGGTAGGTGAGTGGTAGGTGAGTGAGTGGGTGGGTTAGTGGGTATGTGAGTAGGTGGGTGGGTGAGTGGTAGATGGGTGAGTAGGTAGGTGAGTGAGTGGGTGGGTTAGTGGGTATGTGAGTAGGTGGGTGGGTGAGTGGTAGATGGGTGAGTAGGTAGGTGAGTGAGTGGGTGGGTTAGTGGGTATGTGAGTAGGTGGGTGGGTGAGTGGTAGATGGGTGAGTAGGTAGGTAGGTGAGTGGGTGGGTGAGTGGTAGGTGAGTGAGTGGGTGGGTTAGTGGTATGTGAGTAGGTGGGTGGGTGAGTGGTAGATGGGTGAGTAGGTAGGTAGGTGAGTGGGTGGGTGAGTGGTAGATGGGTGAGTAGGTAGGTGAGTGGGTGGGCGGGGTAGTGTGTAGGTGAGTAGGTGGGTGGGTGAGTGGTAGATGGGTGAGTAGGTGAGTGAGTGGGTAGGTGAGTGGTAGGTGAGTGAGTGGGTGGGTTAGTGGGTATGTGAGTAGGTGGGTGGGTGAGTGGTAGATGGGTGAGTAGGTAGGTAGGTGAGTGGGTGGGTGAGTGGTAGATGGGTGAGTAGGTAGGTAGGTGAGTGGGTGGGTTAGTGGGTAGGTGAGCAATCTATCAAAGCAGTTTGAGTAACACAACCACAACCTCCACCACCACTACCACAACCACCACCACCTCCACCACCACCAACACCACCACCACTACCACAACCACCACCACCTCCACCACCTCCACCACCACCAACACCACCAACACCACCACCATCATCACCATGACCACCTCCCACCACATCCATCAACACCACCAACACCACCACCAACACTACCAACACCACCACCACAACAACCGCCATTCGCCACTAAGTGGCGGTGACGTCAGCACGATGCTTGTGCCAGGCTAGGTGCACGTTGAGGCCACGTGAAGTGTCGAACGCCCGCTGGCAGGAGGTCACGGGGCAGACCCAGCAGGTGCCACCAGTCGATTGACCGAGATGAGTGGCCGATGCACCACCTGTGCCCCCTACTGTATCAACTTGCTGTGCTTTAGCCACCCGGCGCTCCGCTCGTTGTTGTGAGCGTCGCTCCTCCGCCCTCCGTTGTTGTTGGAGGGCGACTGCCTCCAACTGCTCAGTAGCGTCCTTCACGAGCCTCCTCCACTGAGGCCGATCTTGACACCGCTGGTACCAGTCATCGGCAAGTCCACTCAGCTCCACATCCTCCTGTACCACATCACTCCATCTCTTCTCTAGCCCGTGCCGCGTCCGTTTAGCCCCCTCGATCCGGCCGAACAAAAGCTGTTTAGGCGTGCGGTGGCTGGGCATGCGGGCTACATGACCCAGCCAACGCAGCCTTGCCTGCCGCAGGAGCTCACCGATGGACTTTGTCCAGGTCTTTCAAATATTTGTGAGCTTCTCACACAATCCAACCTGTTGGTTAAACCCAGGATGGATCGTAGGCAGGCCAGCCTAAATAGTTCGGCGAAGATGTTCCATCAGGGGGGTCCACGTTTTGCAAGCGTAGAAATGGGAGGGAATGATTGTGGCCGAGAAGACCTGAAGCTTCGTGCGGAGCGACACACCAGGTAGCTTCCATGTAGCATTACTCAGCCGATGAAATGCCGCTCGACTGATTCGGAGTGAGACTTCTGCTGTCAAACCAGAGCCGGTCATGAGCACACTGCCCAGGTATGGAAAACTCTCCACTCTCCCCAAAACTGCCCCATCACCAAGTGGGAGTTGTGGGGGTGGAGTGTCCGAAGGTACAAAATACCCAGGCAGGTGCTTAGTTTTGGTGGGGCTGATGGTAAGGCCCCACCTCTTAGTGGCAAGCTCCAGGTTCAGCAGCAGCACCTCCAACTCCTCCTCTGAGTGAGCAGCAATCACCAGATCATCGGCATACATAACGTGGTTGAGCAATAGGGAGCCATCCCTTCACCGCAAGCCTTTCATCAGCGTGCCTAGCAAGGCGATGTTGAATAATCCTTGCAAGGACCTTTCCCGGCACACTGAGGAGTGAGATGCCCCTGTAGTTTTTACAGTCTGTGCAGTCTCCCTTCTTAAAGAGGGTGACCACCAGGGCATCCTTCCAATCTTGCGGTAAACGTCCAGTGGTCCAGACTGTTGTTATGATGTCATGTAAGGCAGTCTGTGCACAAACGCCACCCTCCCTCAGCATTTCGCTTGGGTGATCATCTCTGCCCGGCGCTTTTCCTGGTCTCAGACTCTGGATCGCCTTCAGTACTTCCTCAACAGATGGCACCTCAGCCAGCCACTCACAGGGGTGACCTCTTCCAATATTTGAGACACCGCAGCCTCAGCAGGGTCATCCCCACTTTGCCCCACGATGTTTTCCAGGCTGAGGGATGTCCCCTCCCTCAGGACCTCACAGAAATGCTCAGCAAATCTGCAAACCTGTTCCTGGGGGTCAGAGATCAGATCACCGTTTTTTCCCCTAATGATGGTAATAGGTGTGGCGCTGCAAGTTACATTTTTTATGGAGTTAAAGAGCGATTTGTGATCGCGGGCCACTGAGGCAGACTCCATCTCCTCAGCAACCCGCGACCACCACCCATCCTTGCAGCGCCTCGCGGCTCTCCGAACCTCCGAGCGAAGGCTGCGGTAAACCTCCTCATTCTCCGACGTGAGATGCTGTAGCCGATGAGAGTGGACCTGTCGCTTTTACTCAGCCAGCCTGAACACCTCCTCTGTCAGCCAGGGTCTCTGGGGAGGTCTGGACCGTGTACCCAAAGCAGCCATTGCAGCTGCATGAGCCACAGTCCTAAACCTCGCCCATTTCCCCTCAATATCAGGAGGAGTGGGGGACGATGCCAACCCCAGCCGCAAGCGACGATGAAATTCTCGCTTGCAACTTTCATCAGCTAGCTGAGACCATGCCACTATGGGTTGGAATAGGGTCCTGGGTGTACACCCACCACCGGAGTGGGAGAATGGCAGGCGCATCTTACAGATGACTAGTCGATGGTCAGAGGGCAGATCAGCTCCACGGCAGGTCCTGGTGTCAAGGACATGGGCTCGCGTCCGCTGGTCCGTCACTATGTAGTCCAGCAGATGTTCTGGCTTGGACCCGGCGTGCATCCATGATGCTGTGTGGATGCGCCGATGCCGGAACAGCGTGTTGGTAATTACAAGCCCATGGGCTGCACAAAAATCTAGCAGCCTCCTCCACCACCACCTTCACCATCACCTCCAACACCACCACCTACACCATCACCACCACCACCACCTTCACCACCACCACCATCACCACCACCATCTCCACCTCCACCACCACCACCATCACCACCTCCACCACCTTTACCACCACCACCAACACCTACACCATCACCACCACCTCCTCCAACACCTCCACCATCACCATCTCCACCGTTACCACCTCCACCACCTCCACCACCTTTACCACCTCCACCACCACCACCATCTCCACCGTCACCACCTTAACCACCTCCACCACCACCACCACCACCTCCACCTTTACCACCTCCACCACCACCTTCACCACCACCTCCACCACCACCTCCACCACCACCTTTACCACCACCACCACCACCTCCACCACCACCACCATCTCCACCGTTACCACCTTCACCACCACCTCCACCTCCACCACCACCTCCACCTTTACCACCTCCATCACCACCTTAACCACCACCACCTCCACCACCACCTCCACCTTTACCACCAGCACCAGCACCATCACCATCACCAACTCCACCTTTACCACCTCCACCACCTCCACCACCATCACCACCTCCACCACCTTTACCACCTCCACCACCACCATCACCACCTCCACCACCACCTCCACCACCTTAACCACCTCCACCACCACCACCACCACCACCTCCACCTTTACCACCTCCACCACCACCACCACCTCCACCACCACCTTTACCACCACCTCCACCACCTTTACCACCACCACCTCCACCATCACCACCTCCACCACCTTCACCACCACCTTCACCACCACCACCTCCACCACCACCTTTACCACCACCTCCACCACCACCTCCACCACCACCTCCACCACCACCTTCACCACCACCACCTCCACCACCACCTTTACCACCACCTCCACCACCACCACCACCACCACCTTCACCACCACCACCACCACCACCTTTACCACCACCTCCACCACCACCTCCACCACCACCTCCACCACCACCACCTTCACCACCACCTTCACCTTCACCACCACCACCTTCACCACCACCACCACCACCTCCACCACCTTTACCACCACCACCTCCACCACCACCTCCACCACCACAACCACCTTCACCACCACCTTCACCATCACCACCACCACCACCTCCACCACCTCCACCACCACAACCACCTTCACCACCACCTTCACCACCATCACCACCTCCACCACCACCACCACCATCTCCACCTTTACCACCTCCACCACCACCTTTACCACCACCACCACCACCACCTTCACCACCACCTTCACCACCACCACCTCCACCACCACCTTTACCACCACCACCACCACCACCACCTTTACCACCACCTCCACCACCACCTCCACCACCACCTCCACCACCACCACCTTCACCACCACCACCACCACCACCTCCACCACCACCTTCACCACCACCTTCACCTTCACCACCACCACCTTCACCACCACCTTCACCACCACCACCTTCACCTTCACCACCACCACCACCACCTTCACCACCACCACCTTCACCACCACCACCACCACCACCTCCACCACCACCACCACCTTCACCACCACCACCACCACCACCACCTTCACCACCACCACCTTCACCACCACCTTCACCTTCACCACCACCACCACCACCACCACCACCTCCACCACCACCTCCACCACCACCACCTCCACCACCACCTCCACCACCACCACCTTCACCACCACCACCACCACCACCACCACCTTCACCTTCACCACCACCACCACCACCTTCACCACCACCTCCACCACCACCTCCACCACCACCACCTCCACCACCACCTCCACCACCACCACCTTCACCACCACCACCACCACCACCTCCACCACCACCTCCACCACCACCACCTCCACCACCACCTCCACCACCACCACCTTCACCACCACCACCACCACCACCACCACCTTCACCACCACCACCTTCACCACCACCTTCACCACCACCACCACCACCACCTTCACCACCACCACCTTCACCACCACCACACCACCACCACCTTCACCACCACCACCACCACCTCCACCTCCACCACCACCACCTTCACCACCACCACCACCACCACCCCCTACTTCTTCTTCCTGTGCATGAGCTTGCGTAACTTGACGGAGATCTTCTTGGGCTGCGACGCCTCCACCTCCTCGCCCGTGCTGGATGACGACGACGACGATGACGTTGCGGTGGTGGTGGCGGTGGTGGTGGCGGTGGTGGCGGTGGTGGCGGTGGTGGCGGTGGTGGCGGTGGTGGCGGTGGTGGCCGACGAGATGACGGAGCGTTCCTCCTCGTAGGAGGGAGCCTTGCGGATCACATCCGGTGGCACGCCACCCCCAACGGCACCACCACGAGTCACCAGCTGATGCTGCTGCTGCTGCTGTTGCTGCTGCTGCTGCTGCTGATGATGCTGATGATGATGACCAGAGAATCTCCACTTCATGGACGCAGCGCTGTCTCGCCTCTGCTGCACCGCCACCACCGCTCCACCGTTTGCCTGCTGCTGCAGCTGCTGCTGTAGCTGCTGCTGCTGCTGCTGCTGTAGCTGCTGCTGCTGCTGCTGTTGTAGCTGCTGTTGTTGTTGTAGCTGCTGTTGGTGCTGCTGCAGCTGCTGCAGCTGCTGCTGCTGCTGCTGTTGTTGACTGGTCAGCTTCATCTGCTGCTTCTGCTGCTGCTGCTGCTGTATATGCTGTTGACCAGTCAACTTCACCTGCTGCTGCTGCAGCTGCTGCTGTAGCTGCTGCTGTTGCTGCTGCTGTTCACCAGTCAACCTCATCAACTGCTGCTGCTTCTGCTGCTGCTGTATATGCTGTTGACCGGTCAACTTTACCTGCTGCTGCTGCAGCTGCTGCTGTAGCTGCTGCTGTTGCTGCTG
>WFAB01003190.1:0-19821 GCA_018977245.1 Lethenteron camtschaticum | reverse complement strand
CATCCCCCCACCTCTCACCCCCCACTCCCCCCCACCCTCTCACCCCCCCCACCCTCTCACCCCCCCACTCCCCACTCCCCCAACCCTCTCACCCCCCCACTCCCCCCCCACCCTCTCACCCCCCACCCTCTCACCCCCCACCCTCTCACCCCCCACTCCCCCCACTCTCCCCCACCCTCTCACCCCCCACTCCCCCCACTCTCCCCCCCCCTCTCACCCCCCACTCCCCCCCACCCTCTCACTCCCCAACCCCCCCCCCCACTCCCCCCCCCACCCTCTCACCCCCCCACTCCCCCCCCACCCTCTCACCCCCCCACTCCCCCACTCCCCCCAACCCCCCCACTCCCCCCCCCCACCCTCTCACCCCCCCAACCCCCCCCCCACTCCCCCCCCACCCTCTCACCCCCCCACCCTCTCACCCCCCCAACCCCCCCCCCACTCCCCCCCCCCACCCTCTCACCCCCCACCCTCTCACCCCCCACCCTCTCACCCCCCCACCCTCTCACCCCCCCACCCTCTCACCCCCCCACTCCCCCCACTCCCCCCACTCCCCCCCACCCTCTCACCCCCCCACTCCCCCACTCCCCCAAACCCCCCACTCCCCCCCACCCTCTCACCCCCCCACTCCCCCCCACCCTCTCACCCCCCCAACCCCCCCCCCACTCCCCCCCCCACCCTCTCACCCCCCCAACCCCCCCCCCACTCTCCCCACCCTCTCACCCCCCCCACTCCCCACCCTCCAAACCGCTCCACCTGTACGTCACCGCGTGACGAACACTCTCCGCCATCTTTGTAAGGGGTAAACTAACTCGCTCCGCCAATCGCGAGCCCAGGAGGAGGAGGTGTGGGGGGGGGGACGCCTGACGTCATATCCGCTCCCCTGACCAATATGGCCGCCGTGACGTCACGCGCGCAACCGGATGTCGCCGTCTGGCCCACGATCAGCTGATGGTCTCTCGCTCCGGACTGAAGGTGGCTGTTACATTATTTAGTTTTAATCGATAATGTTTTACGTTAGCGTGCAATACTTTTCGAGGTTCGATTATACATTAAATTTGGGTGGGTGGGGGGCAAAAATGTAAACATCGTGATGTTTACATTTGCTCGTATCGGCTATGCAGTAGAAGGCTCATAGCTCGAAACGTCGTTATTGACAAAATGCGTGTAATCGATATCTACGGCAACATTACTGCACGTGATTCAGCCGTACGCTAGGGTACGGCCGTAACGTTACGTGCGTAAACGGTGGTCCAGATACAATACCTCTTAAAAGTAATGTTAAATATATATTTTACATATAAATTAAGGTTTATTTCTAAACATAAATAAATATGCAGCGGAGCAAATACTAAATGTTCGGGGTCGATTATTTAAATCGGGGGGGGAGGGGGGGGTCACAAGACTTGTGGACCGGCCGTATACTCCTAACTTATCCACGCGTTTAAGCGCTTAAAAGTGGTAACTTGTTTAAGTTTGCTTCTTCATACACTCCGATTTATTAAATCAACACGTGTGTGTTTGAACGTTCATCTCAGGTAGCGCGTGTGAGGTTAGTGCGGTTTTACTTGACTCATTATAAAAACGTTTCCGTTTTTGGTGTTTGATGAACATTTTCACACAACTCCTGGATTTTTTTTTTTGCCAGAAAGTGTAAAATCAATTTTTATTATACCGGTAGGAACCACCTGGTTCCACCAGCCCACAGGGGATTATTGTGTCCGTCCGTCCGTCGTGAATCAAAAAATGGGAAGGGTGGGCTGGGTGGGGAGGGGTGGGGCTGGGTGGGGTGGGAGGGGTGGGGAGGGTGGGGCTGGGAGGGGAGGGTGGGGCTGGGAGGGGAGGGGTGGGGAGGGGTGGGGCTGGGTGGGGTGGGAGGGTGGGGAGGGTGGGGCTGGGTGGGGAGGGTGGGGCTGGGTGGGGAGGGTGGGGCTGGGAGGGGAGGGGTGGGGCTGGGAGGGAGGGCTGGGAGGGGAGGGGTGGGGCTGGATGGGGAGGGGTGGGCTGGGAGGGGAGGGGTGGGGCTGGGTGGGGCTCGGTGGGGAGAGGCTGGGTGGGGAGGGGCTGGGTGGGGAGGGGCTGGGAGGGAGGGTGGGGAGGGAGAGGAGGAGTGGGGCTGGGTGGGGAGGGTGGGCTGAGAGGGGAGGGCTGGGTGGGGAGGGGCTGGGTGGGGAGGGAGGGGCTGGGTGGGGAGGGGAGGGGGGTGGGGTGGGAGGGTGGGGCTGGGTAGGAGGGTGGGAGGGGCTGGGTGGGGAGGGTGGGGAGGGGCTGGGTGGGAGGGTGGGGCTGGGTGGGGAGGGCCTGGTCACCCCGTGGTGCCCTTATAAAACTCAACGTTTAACCTACTCACGCCGGCTTGTGCCCGCCCTCACAGTCGGCCATATTTGCGGAATACACCACGCCGCACGTTTGTGGAATAACATCTAGCCACCGTAATGATGATGAGAGAGAGAGAGAGACACGCAAACTCCAAATATACAGCAAGTGTCAGGTCCGGGATTAAACCCACGACCTCCTGTATACCAGGCGAGGTAATTAACATCTACTAGCCACCGGTGGTGCGCTGTCTAAATAAATTATGTCAGTAACCAGATAACAAATCTCAACAGACGATGGCTATCTCTGCGAATTCAGTTCCACAGGTATGGCTGAAGCCACTGGAATTCCAGTCCTTGACGGCGTTCATCGGCAGAATGACTCCGGGGTTGTTACCGGCGATGGCGGTGGCAGTGCTGATGCCGGTGAAGGTTCGGTAGATCTCACCGGCGAAGGCCAAGGGGGCGGCTGTGACGACGCTACCGCACCACGAGCTCACGGTGACGCCACCGGTTTGGAAGATCCTCCCGGTGACGTCGGTGCCGCGGTCACCGCCGTCACCACCGTCACCGGCGTTCCGGGCGGTCCTCCCGGCATCGAAGCGTCCGACGCGTCGTCGCGTTCCGTGGAGCTTTTGGCGCAGGGCTTGGTGTCTCACTACCTGCCCGACCTGCAGCGGCAGGACGGTCGCTGTCCGAGCTCACGTGAGTGTCTTGGACACCGCGGCGGGCATCGGAGGTTCGAATTCGTGCCGGGGGAAATCCGAAGAGATTGCAAAGCTCCGCTTGAGATTTTTTTATTAACTGTTATCACTGCGTGGATTGCGAGCGACTGATGGAAAGTTGATAATTGTTTTTTTACCCTTCTATCTGGCAATAAAACTGACACCTTTTTTTTACAAGGAGTCATGTTTGCATTGACCACAATACCTGCGGTCGGAATGCAAACAAAACACACAACTCTGATAATGTATGCATTGTCCTTGAAGTTGATTGGTCCACACCCGAGACAGCTTTCCTTAGAGCCTAGTCTCACATGGGTTGGACCAGATGACGCCAAAAGGCGCACAACTCAAAGACAATGCACCATCAGAGTATGAGAGCTCGGGGTCAAGCATTTACACCATTGGAACCTCATTTGACAGTAAAAAATATGATAATTGTTTTTTTACCCTTCTATCTGGCAACAAAACTGACACCTTTTTTACAAGGAGTCATGTTTGCATAGACCACAATACCTGCAATCATAATGCAAACAAAAAACATAACTCTGTATGCACTGTCCTTGCAAACATGACTCCTTGTAAAAAAGGTGTCAGTTTTGTTGCCAGATAGAAGGGTAAAAAAACAATTATCATATTTTTTACTGGCAAATGAGGTTTCAATGGTGTAAATTTCCCATAGACTAACATTGCCCCGTAGACTAACATTGCCCATAGACTAACATTGCCCATAGACTAACATTGCTCATAGACTCAACACTACCCATAGACTAACATTGCCCATAGACTAACATTGCCCATAGACTAACACTACCCATAGACTCAACACTGCCCATAGACTCAACACTACCCATAGACTAACACTGCCCATAGACTAACACTACCCATAGACTAACACTACCCATAGACTAACACTGCCCATAGACTCAACACTCCCCATAGGCTCAACACTACCCATAGACTCAACACTGCCCATAGACTAACACTGCTCATAGACTCAACACTGCCCATAGACTCAACACTGCCCATAGACTCAACACTGCCCATAGACTCAACACTGCCCATAGACTCAACACTCCCCATAGACTCAACACTACCCATAGACTCAACACTGCCCATAGACTCAACACTACCCATAGACTCAACACTGCCCATAGACTCAACACTGCCCATAGACTCAACACTCCCCATAGACTCAACACTACCCATAGACTCAACACTGCCCATAGACTCAACACTACCCATAGACTCAACACTGCCCATAGACTCAACACTGCCCATAGACTCAACACTGCCCATAGACTCAACACTACCCATAGACTCAACACTACCCACAGACTCAACACTGCCCATAGACTCAACACTACCCATAGACTCAACACTACCCACAGACTCAACACTGCCCATAGACTCAACACTGCTCATAGACTCAACACTACCCATAGACTCAACACTGCCCATAGACTCAACACTACCCATAGACTCAACACTACCCATAGACTCAACACTACCCACAGACTCAACACTGCTCATAGACTCAACACTGCCCATAGACTCAACACTACCCATAGACTCAGCACTACCCATAGACTCAACACTGCACCATAGACTCAACACTACCCACAGACTCAACACTGCTCATAGACTCAACACTGCCCATAGACTCAACACTACCCATAGACTCAGCACTACCCACAGACTCAACACTGCCCATAGACTCAACACTGCACCATAGACTCAACACTGCCCATAGACTCAACACTGCCCATAGACTCACACTGCCCATAGACTCAACACTGCCCATAGACTCAACACTGCCCATAGACTCAACACTGCCCATAGACTCAACACTGCCCATAGACTCAACACTGCCCATAGACTCAACACTGCCCATAGACTCAACACTGCCCATAGACTCAACACTACCCATAGACTCAACACTACCCACAGACTCAACACTGCCCATAGACTCAACACTACCCATAGACTCAACACTACCCACAGACTCAACACTGCCCATAGACTCAACACTGCTCATAGACTCAACACTACCCATAGACTCAACACTGCCCATAGACTCAACACTACCCATAGACTCAACACTACCCATAGACTCAACACTACCCACAGACTCAACACTGCTCATAGACTCAACACTGCCCATAGACTCAACACTGCCCATAGACTCAACACTGCCCATAGACTCAACACTGCCCATAGACTCAACACTACCCATAGACTCAACACTACCCACAGACTCAACACTGCCCATAGACTCAACACTACCCATAGACTCAACACTACCCACAGACTCAACACTGCCCATAGACTCAACACTGCTCATAGACTCAACACTACCCATAGACTCAACACTGCCCATAGACTCAACACTACCATAGACTCAACACTACCCATAGACTCAACACTACCCACAGACTCAACACTGCTCATAGACTCAACACTGCCCATAGACTCAACACTACCCATAGACTCAGCACTACCCATAGACTCAACACTGCACCATAGACTCAACACTACCCACAGACTCAACACTGCTCATAGACTCAACACTGCCCATAGACTCAACACTACCCATAGACTCAGCACTACCCACAGACTCAACACTGCCCATAGACTCAACACTGCCCATAGACTCACACTACCCATAGACTAACATTGTCCATAGATCAATATTATCCATGATAGAGGTTTTTTTGTTGGCTAGATCACGTAAATAAAAACGTGTCGCCTGCTGACGCTGATTGTATTTGGTAGTGACGTGCCAATTGGCAGTAACGAATTGCCACATTTTGCATCACGTGACAAACTCCTCGCCAATTGGCTGCGTCGGGTGGTGGCGGCAGCGGCGGGTTTCACGACACAACATTTATTTTCACGCCATCTAACCGGAGAGAAAAAAACTTAACCCGTAAAAACAAAGTTTTTCACTATAAATCCTTTATATGTGTGGCATCGGTTTTATTTTATTATTCGTTTCTGTTTTTCTTGAGTAAGAGTTTCATTTTTATCACATTGGTATTTTAAATTAAATATGACATTTTTTTTTCCTTAAAAGTGGAAACTTTTGGGGGAAAAATTTTTTCACGAAAATTAATTGTCACGCACAACGAGTCTGTGTGCAAAATGTTAGCTCGATTGGATCACGGGAAGTGGGTTAAAAAACGACCGAAAGATTTGCACGGTCCTAAGCAAGCAAGCGAACTTAATATAAAGGATTTAAAAAAGAAAAACTGCCTCTCGCGGATAGATGCACACAGACTCGCAGGGTGCGGTACGTGACGCGAGACTGTGCGCGGCACGGATTGCCACGACCCTCGTTGCGTGTCGCGTGACCTTGTCTTTCTTTGCCGTGCGACGGCTTTGTCTGCGGCCAGGAAAACTCAGATGGTGGTGATGGATACCCTGGACCAGGAGAACGGCAAACTACGAGAATGCCAAGCTACCACGACTTTCAACACGCTCGTAAGTTGAGAAAGAAGGGCGCTTTTTGAGTGGAGCTTTGTTCGTGGCCTGGTCGCTGTTGAAATAGAAGCCGATAGGTCAGTGGGGGGCCGTACCTGGTACCGTCAAATTCGTATTCATGGTTCTTTCGGTAAAGTCACGTAGAAGGGAAATAATAAAATAATATAAATATTAAACAATAATTCTCACGACCTTTCGACTGCAACACAAGCAATCAGCTGTGAAATCCACAGAACCTGATGATGATGATGATGAAAAGCCACTTCGTTTTAAATTTTCTTGCTGTGGATTTCACACCTGATGATGATTGCTTGTGTTGCAGTCGAAACGTCGTGAGAATTTTTATTGTTTTATTATTTTTTCTTGCAGCAATACATTTTCTTGCTGTGGATTTCACACCTGATGATGATTGCTTGTGTTGCAGTCGAAACGTCGTGAGAATTTTTATTGTTTTAAAAAAAATTTCTTGCAGAATTATATTTTCCTGCTGTGGATTTCACACCTGATGATGATTGCTTGTGTTGCAGTCGAAACGTCGTGAGAATTTCATTGTTTTATATTTTTATTATTTTATTATTTCCCTTCTACGTGATGACTTTAACGAAAGAACCAAGAATATGAATCCTTGCAGTCACGAAAGCTTTAAATCGAAATTTAACAGACGCTGTCTTCCTGACAGACCTGTTCTTCACCTGAGGACGGCTACTTGCGTTGTGGCCGAAACATCGTGAGAATTGTATTTTATGATGTTTTATTTTTATTATTTTATTTTTTCCCTTCTACGTGACTTTACCGAAAGAACCAAGAAGATGAATCCCTGCAGTCACGAAAGCTTTAAATCGAAAAATAGTTTAGCTTCATTTTTAAATCCTTTATATTAAGTTCGCTTGCTTGCTTGCTTGCGTGCTTGCGTGCTTGCTTGCTTGCTTGCATACGACCGTGCAAATCTTTCGGTCGTTTTTTAACCCACTTCCCGTGATCCAATCGAGCTGACATTTTCCACACAGACTCGTTGTGCGTGACAATTAGTTTTCGTGAAAAATTTTTTCCAAAATTTTACACTGTTTAGGGAATTTTTTTTACATATTTAATTACCAATTGCTTAATGGTGGCAGGCAATCATCTGACCCATAGGTGGCAGCCATCTCAAGCCAGAGGACGAGAGGACTCTAGCCGCCACGCATATAAAGGATTTATAGTGAAAAACTTTGTTTTTACGGGTTAATTTTTGTTGTTGTGATTTTCTCACCTTTCCCTATACGTTGTGGTGTTCGTCGTCGTAAATATTTTTGACCCCGTGGCCCCCCCACTTGGACACCTGTGATAAAAAAATATGAGCTTCACGGCTCATCGGATTCCTCCTGCAGTACAAACACCGTTTAGAGAGTGGTGTTTTAACAACTTAACACCTGTATCCTTGGTTCTTTCGGTAAAGTCACGTACAAGCGCGGACCGATTGGATTTAGCAAATCGGCGGTCAACGCCAGCGCCTGTTGTATATTTGGAGTTTGCGTGTCTCTCTCTCTCCCCGTGGTGAGATGTTGACTACCTCGCCTGGTCTACAGGAGGTCGTGGGTTCGATCCCGACCCTGACGATGCCTGCTGTATATTTGGAGTTTGCGTGTCTCTCTCTCTCCGTGGTGAGATGTTAACTACCTCGCCTGGTATACAGGAGGTCGTGGGTTCAATTGCTAGGAGATGTTAACTACCTCACCTGGTCTACAGGAGGTCGTGGGTTCGATCATGACCCTGACGATGCCTGCTGCTGTACATTTGGAGTTTGCGTGTCTCTCTCCCCGTGGTCGCGTGGATTTTTCCTCCGGGTCCTCCGTTTTATAATCGACGGCACGCGTTTAGAGAGTGCTGTTTTAACAACTTAACACCTGTATCCTTGGTTCTTTCGGTAAAGTCACGTACAAGCGCGGACCGATTGGATTTGACAAATCGGCGGTCAACGCCAGCGTCGTTAGCGAGCCCGCTCCGTTGGCATTGCCACTGACCACCCACGCCGCCCCCCCCCTCCTCTCCGCCCCCCACGCCTCCCTCGCCCTCCAGTTCACAGAGGCTCGAATGTATCAGCAGAAGCTGGTGGCGGTGAGGAGAGACATGCTGGCTCTGCACGAGAAGACCAGCAAGCTGAAGGTTCGTCACCCCTCCTAGCGGTGGCGCTTTCGCTACTTGTTGCAGTGCTTCTGATCGGGCAGGCTGCCCCGGTTAATTGAATGTTAACTACCTCGCCTGGGGTGTAGGAGGTCGTGGGTTCGATCCCGACCCTGACGATGCCTACTGTATATTTGGAGTTTGCGTGTCTCTCTCTCTCACCCCGTGGTGAGATGTTAACTACCTCGCCTGGTATATGCAGGAGGTCGTGGATTCGATCCCGACCCTGACGCCTGCTGTATATTTGGAGTTTGCGTGTCTCTCTCTCCGTGGTGAGATGTTAACTACCTCGCCTGGTCTACAGGAGGTCGAGTGTTCGATCCCGACCCTGACGATGCCTGCTGCTGTATATTTGGAGTTTGCGTGTCTCTCTCTCTCACCCCGTGGTGAGATGTTAACTACCTCGCCTGGTATATGCAGGAGGTCGTGGATTCGATCCCGACCCTGACGCCTGCTGTATATTTGGAGTTTGCGTGTCTCTCTCTCCGTGGTGAGATGTTAACTACCTCGCCTGGTCTACAGGAGGTCGAGTGTTCGATCCCGACCCTGACGATGCCTGCTGCTGTATATTTGGAGTTTGCGTGTCTCTCTCTCCGTGGTGAGATGTTAACTACCTCGCTTGGTATGCAGAAGGTCGTGGGTTTGATCCCGACCCTGACGCCTGCTGCTGTATATTTGGAGTTTACGTGTCTCTCTCTCTCCGTGGTGAGATGTTGACTACCTCGCCTGGTCTACAGGAGGTCGTGGGTTCGATCCCGACCCTGACGATGCCTGCTGCTGTATATTTGGAGTTTGCGTGTCTCTCTCTCTCTCCCCGCGATTGCGTGGATTTTTCCTCCGGGTCCTCAGGTTTTAACCCTCCGCGTTTAGAATCGACGGCACGTGTTTATAGAGTGCTGTTTTAACAACTTAACACCTGTATTCTTGGTTCTTTCGGTAAAGTCACGTAGAAGGGAAACAATAAAATTATAAAAATATAAAACAAAATTCTCACGACGTTTCGACTGCAACACAAGCAATCATCATCAGGTGTAAAAAACACGGCAAGACAACTTTATTTGAAGTGGCGTTTTTTTCTTGCTGTGTTTTTCACACCTGACGATGATTGCTTGTGTTGCAGTCAAAACGTCGTGAGATTTTTATTGTTTTATATTTTTATTATTTTATTATTTCCCTTCTACGTGACTTTACCGAAAGAACCAAGAATATATTAACAAGTGTTTTGTTGCCAGATTAAAGGGGAAAAAACCTATTCTCCACGGGGCGGGTGAGCGAGCGGGCGAGCGATTGAACCACTGGGCGAGCGAGCGACGTGCGAGTGAGCGAGCGGTGAGCGAGTAAATGAGTGAGCGAGTGAGCCACCAGGCAAGTGAGCGAGCGAGCAAGTGGGCGACCAGGTGAGTGAGAGAGCGAGTGATTGAGCCACCGGGCGAGTGAAAAAGTGGGCGACCAGGTGAGCGAGTAAATGAGTAAGCGAGTGAACCACTGGGTAAGCGAGCAAGTCAACCACCGGGTGAGTGAGCGAGCGATTGAACCACGGGGCGAGTGAGCGAACGATTGAACCACGGGGCGAGTGAGCGAGCGATTGAACCACGGGGCGAGTGAGCGAACGATTGAAGCACGGGGCGAGTGAGCGAGCGATTGAACCACGGGGCGAGTGAGCGAGCGATTGAACCACGGGGCGAGCGAGCGAGCGATTGAACCACGGGGCGAGCGAGCGAGCGATTGAGCCACGGGGCAAGTGAGCGAGCGATTGAGCCATGGGGCGAGTGAGCGAGCGATTGAGCCACTGGGCTACTGAGCGAGCGATTGAACCACTGGGCGAGCGAGCGACGTGCGAGCGAGCGAGTGAGCGAGTTCGTCAACGGGCGGTGCATCGGCCGCGCCCGCTGATTTGCCGAATGTTTGCAGAAGCGAGCGCTGCAGCTGCAGCAGCAGAAGCAGAAGGAAGCGCTGGAGCAGGAGCAGCAGAAGGAGCGAGAGATGGAACGGGAGCGGCATCTGCTGGCGCGACCCGCCAAGCGGACCTGACACACACTCACGCGCTGGCACGACCCCGCCAAGCAGACCTGACACGCACTCACGCTAGCACGACCACCGCCAAGCGGACCTGACACACACTCACGCGCTGGCACGACCCCGCCAAGCAGACCTGACACACACTCACGCGCTGGCACGACCCCGCCAAGCAGACCTGACACACACTCACGCACTAGCACGACCACCGCCAAGCGGACCTGACACACACTCACGCGCTGGCACGACCCCGCCAAGCAGACCTGACACACACACACGCGCTGGCACGACCCCGCCAAGCGGACCTGACACACACTCGCGCGCTAGCATGACCACCGCCAAGCAGACCTGACACACACTCACGCGCTGGCACGACCCCGCCAAGCAGACCTGACACACACTCACGCGCTGGCACGACTCCGCCAAGCAGACCTGACACACACTCACGCGCTGGCACGACCCCGCCAAGCAGACCTGACACACACTCACGCGCTGGCACGACCCCGCCAAGCAGACCTGACACGCACTCACGCACTAGCACGACCCCGCCAAGCAGACCTGACACACACTCACGCGCTGGCACGACCCCGCCAAGCAGACCTGACACACACTCACGCGCTGGTACGACCCCGCCAAGCAGACCTGACACACACTCACGCACTGGCACGACCCCGCCAAGCAGACCTGACACACACTCACGCGCTGGCACGACCCCGCCAAGCAGACCTGACACACACTCACGCGCTGGCACGACCCCGCCAAGCAGACCTGACACACACTCACGCACTAGCACGACCCCGCCAAGCAGACCTGACACACACTCACGCGCTGGCACGACCCCGCCAAGCAGACCTGACACACACTCACGCGCTGGCACGACCCCGCCAAGCAGACCTGACACACACGCACGCGCTAGCACGACCCCGCCAAGCAGACCTGACACACACTCACGCACTAGCACGACCCCGCCAAGCAGACCTGACACACACTCACGCACTAGCACGACCCGCCAAGCGGACCTGACACACACTCACGCACTAGCACGACCCCGCCAAGCAGACCTGACACACACTCACGCACTAGCACGACCCGCCAAGCGGACCTGACACACACTCACGCACTAGCACGACCCCGCCAAGCAGACCTGACACGCACTCACGCTGGCACGACCCCGCCAAGCGGACCTGACACACACTCACGCTGGCACGACCCCGCCAAGCAGACCTGACACACACTCACGCGCTGGCACGACCCGCCAAGCAGACCTGACACACACTCACGCACTAGCACGACCCCGCCAAGCAGACCTGACACACACTCACGCTGGCACGACCCCGCCAAGCAGACCTGACACACACTCACGCGCTAGCACGACCCCGCCAAGCAGACCTGACACACACTCACGCGCTGGCACGACCCCGCCAAGCAGACCTGACACACACTCACGCACTGGCACGACCACCGCCAAGCGGACCTGACACACACTCACGCGCTGGCACGACCACCGCCAAGCAGACCTGACACACACTCACGCGCTAGCACGACCCCGCCAAGCGGACCTGACACACACTCACGCACTGGCACGACCACCGCCAAGCAGACCTGACACACACTCGCACGCTAGCACGACCCCGCCAAGCAGACCTGACACACACTCACGCACTAGCACGACCCCGCCAAGCAGACCTGACACACACTCGCACGCTAGCACGACCCCGCCAAGCAGACCTGACACACACTCACGCACTAGCACGACCCCGCCAAGCAGACCTGACACACACTCACGCCTGGCACGACCCCGCCAAGCGGACCTGACACACACTCACACGCTGGCACGACCCCGCCAAGCAGACCTGACACACACTCACGCGCTGGCACGACCCCGCCAAGCAGACCTGACACACACTCACGCGCTGGCACGACCCGCCAAGCAGACCTGACACACACACACGCACTGGCACGACCCCAATAACCTTTCCCGTATCGACAGAACAAGCGATTGATTTGGTGGCTTTGTAAGAAGAAGCACCCAAAGCCTGCATAATTAATTTTGCCATTACAGAAGTACATTGGACATTGTGAATTTTTTTTGGTTAATTTAATTTGCACTTAACACGTGTTTTTATTCCCCCCCCAATTAATTGTTGTGTATATAATACTAATCAATTATGTAAAGGCTTGTGACTAAACTTTTTTTTTCAACAATGTGACCTGCTGCACTGCTGGAGTGTTTTGCGTGAGTGGCGTTGTTGATTCACCCAACCACCACCATCATCATCATCACCACTCCCACCGGGGTCGATAAAATAGGTACCGCGTTCGTGGGGGTAATCGACTTCTATTCTCGTGTACGGCAGCAATGTGGTCCAAGAGATTCCGTGCCAATGTTGTGGAGGTGCTGCTGCTGCTGCCGCGCTGATAGGAGCTTCAGCAAACAGTTCAAGTTCATTTATTTTTCTTCTTGGTTCTTTCGGTAAAGTCACGTAGAAGGGAAATAATAAAATAATAAAAACAAAACATAATAAAATAATTCTCACGACGTTTCAGCCACAACGCAAGCAGCCGTCCTCAGGTGAAGACCAGGTCTGTCTCCCCGACATTATTTTATTATGTTTTGTTTTTATTATTTTATTATTTCCCTTCTACGTGACTTTACCGAAAGAACCAAGAAGATGAATCCCTGCAGTCACGAAAGCTTTAAATCGAAATTAAATTTATTTTGTTTAGCCCTGTGAGCCATTCGGCTCTTGAATCGGGTGCAACCGCAACAAACAAAAAACAAAAACATGAACAAGAAAACATCTTAAAGTGACTATGTGCAAACAGAAAATCCAAGAAAAGACAGCAAAATATTGCAGAAAAAGCACCGTACACCAACGCTGTGCAAAAAAAAATCCTAATGGGATGCAAGTCAAACAACAACAAGACAACTTAGATTAAGGCCATCAGTCTAACTCCGTACTACAACAACACAAACATGGCCAAACCAAAAAACTTTTAGAAATCACCAAAATAAAGCCATGAAAGCAATGAAACAGCGATCATAGGAACTGTGATGGAATTTTCACAATTAACGACATCAACAACATGTACCACCAAACTCTGCAGCCATAGCTGGCTGCATGAGTCACTCCACAACAGAGTTCGTGTCGTGTCGCTGTTCCTCCTCCTTTCAAGTAAATCTTCTTGGTTCTTTCGGTAAAGTCACGTAGAAGGGAAATAATAAAATAATAAAAATACAACAATTAAATAATTCTCACGACGTTGCGGCCACAACGCAAGCAGCCGTCCTCAGGTGAAGAACAGGTCTGTCGGGGAGACAGCGTCTGAATGAAACACCACCAGGCTTGGAGCGTATATTTAAACTGGGTTGGAGGGGGAAGAGCGCCTTGACAAACGAATTTGCATATCAAGAGGAATTTAGCATATTTATGGGAAATGCAGATAGTATGGTGAGTGTGGTGAGTGTTGTGGCCAATAGTGTGGTGAGTGTTGTGGCCTCAAGTGTGGTGAGTGGGTGAGTGTTGTGGCCTGGAGTGTGGTGAGTGGGTGAGTGTTGTGGCCTGGAGTGTGGTGAGTGGGTGAGTGTTGTGGCCTACAGTGTGGTGAGTGAGTGATTGTTGTGGCTTTAACTGTGGTGAGTGGGTGAGTGTTGTGGCCTGAACTGTGGTGAGTGTTGTGGCCTCAAGTGTGGTGAGTGAGTGAGTGTTGTGGCCTGAAGTGTGGTGAGTGGGTGAGTGTTGTGGCCTGAAGTGTGGTGAGTGAGTGATTGTTGTGGCTTTAACTGTGGTGAGTGGGTGAGTGTTGTGGCCTGAACTGTGGTGAGTGTTGTGGCCTCAAGTGTGGTGAGTGGGTGAGTGTTGTGGCCTGGAGTGTGGTGAGTGAGTGAGTGTTGTGGCCTGAACTGTGGTGAGTGTTGTGGGCTGCAGTGTGGTGAGTGAGTGAGTGTTGTGGCCTAAGGTGTGGTGAGTGGGTGAGTGTTGTGGCCTGAAATTCGGTGAGTGGGTGAGTGTTGTGGCCTGCAGTGTGGTGAGTGGGTGAGTGTTGTGGCCTGCAGTGTGGTGAGTGAGTGAGTGTTGTGGTCTGAAGTGTGGTGAGTGGGTGAGTGTTGTGGTCTGAAGTGTGGTGAGTGGGTGAGTGTTGTGGCCTGCAGTGTGGTGAGTGGGTGAGTGTTGTGGTCTGAAGTGTGGTGAGTGGGTGAGTGTTGTGGTCTGAAGTGTGGTGAGTGGGTGAGTGTTGTGGCCTGCAGTGTGGTGAGTGGGTGAGTGTTGTGGCCTTAACTGTGGTGAGTGGGTGAGTGTTGTGGCCTGAAGTGTGGTGAGTGGGTGAGTGTTGTGGCCTGAAGTGTGGTGAGTGGGTGAGTGTTGTGGCCTGCAGTGTGGTGAGTGGGTGAGTGTTGTGGTCTGCAGTGTGGTGAGTGGGTGAGTGTTGTGGCCTGAAGTGTGGTGAGTGGGTGAGTGTTGTGGCCTGAAGTGTGGTGAGTGGGTGAGTGTTGTGGCCTGAAGTGTGGTCAGTGAGCGAGTGTTGTGGCCTGCAGTGTTGTGGTGGGACCCGGCTAGTTGGATGACCAATTCTACAACTTTTTGGACTTGGGAAATCCTCTTATAATTTTGTTGGTCGAAAAATGCCCCAACGGCCCACCGGGCTTAGTACCTGTGTACGTCTATGTAACGTTTATAAGAGAATATTTTAAATATATTTTTCGCCCCGGGCAACACCGGGTACTTCCCTTTCGCCGTCATCAATAAAGCTGGCCGCTTTAACACCCTCAATTAAATATTAATCACATGTAATGCCGTCATTAAAATGCTTATTTGAAGACGCTACGGGTGGTCGTGCACTGAATGTATCCATTATAGATGACTGTCATGGTGCATAGCAGGTGCTATAGGTTACAGCGTCAACATCAAGTGGGGAGCGGTGGCGCAGCGGTTAGCGCATTGCCCTACGAACCCCGGTTAACCCGAGTTTGATTCCCGCTCACGGCCACCAATACCGGTGACGACGATTATCTGAACTGTTCACGGGCCTCCCCCCTAGGTCGACTCGGCCTCAAATGAGTACCTGGCGCCAGGGGGCGACCGACTCAGCCACCCACCCACCCATTCACCCACTCACTAATTCACCCACTCACCCATCCACTCATTCACCCATCCACCCACTCACCCACCCACCCATCCACTCAACCACCCACCCACTCACTCACCCACTCGCTCTTCCACCCACTCACTCACCCACTCACTCACCCACCCATTCACCCACTCACCCACCCACTCATTCACCCACTCCCCCACCCATCCACTCATCCACCCACTCTCCCACTCACCCATCCATCCATTTTCCCACTCACGAATTCACCCACCCACCCATTCACCCACTCACCCATCCACTCATTCACCCACCCACCCATTCACCCACCCATCCACTCAACCATCCACCCACTCACTCACCCACCCACTCACCCACTCACTCTTCCATCCACTCACTCACCCACTCACTCACCCACCCATTCACCCACTCACCCACCCACTCATTCCCCCACCCACCCATCCACTCATCCATCCACCCATCCACTCATTCACCCACCCATTCACCCACTCACCCATCCTTCCATTTACCCACTCACGAATTCACCCACCCATTCACCCACTCACCCATCCACTCATTCACCCACCCATTCACCCACCCACCCACCCATTCACCCACCCACCCATTCACCCACCCACCCATTCACCCACCCACTCATCCACCTACCCATCCACTCATTCACCCACCCATTCACCCACCCACCCACCCATTCACCCACCCACTCATTCACCCACCCATCCACTCATTCACCCACTCACCCATCCACCCACCCACCCATTCACCCACCCACCCATTCACCCACCACTCACCCACCCACCACCCACTCACCCACCCACTCATTCACCCACCCATCCACCCACCCACCCATTCACCCACCCACCCATTCACCCACCCACTCATTCACCCACCCACCCATTCACCCACCAACCCATTCCACTCACCCACCAACCCATTCCACTCACCCACCCACCCATTCACCCACCCACCCATTCACCCACCCACCCATTCACCCACCCACCCACCCATTCACCCACCCACCCACCATTCACCACCCACCCACCCATTCACCCACCCACCCATTCACCCACCCACCCATTCACCCACCCACCATCCACCCACCCACCCATTCACTCATTCACCCACTCATTCACCCACCCATTCACCCACCCACCCATTCACCCATCCACTCATTCACCCACCCACCCATTCACCCACCCACCCATTCACCCACCCACCCATTCACCCACCCACCCACCCACTCACCCACCCACTCATTCACCCACCCATCCACCCACCCACCCATTCACCCACCCACCCATTCACCCACCCACTCATTCACCCACCCATCCACTCATTCACCCACTCACCCATCCACCCACCCACCCATTCACCCACCCACCCATTCACCCACCCACTCACCCACCCACCCACCCACTCACCCACCCACTCATTCACCCACCCATCCACCCACCCACCCATTCACCCACCCACCCATTCACCCACCCACTCATTCACCCACCCACCCATTCACCCACCAACCCATCCACTCACCCACCAACCCATTCCACTCACCCACCCACCCATTCACCCACCCACCCATTCACCCACCCACCCATTCACCCCACCCCACCCACCCATTCACCCACCCACCCACCCATTCACCCACCCACCCACCCATTCACCCACCCACCCATTCACCCACCCACCCATTCACCCACCCACTCATCCACCCACCCACCCATTCACTCATTCACCCACTCATTCACCCACCCATTCACCCACCCACCCATTCACCCACCCACCCATTCACCCATCCACTCATTCACCCACCCACCCATTCACCCACCCACCCATTCACCCACCCACTCATTCACCCACTCATTCACCCATCCACTCATTCACCCACCCACCCATTCACCCACCCACCCATTCACCCATCCACTCATTCACCCACCCACCCATTCACCCACCCACTCATCCACCCATTCACCCATCCACTCATTCACCCACTCATTCACCCACCCACCCATTCACCCACCCACCCATTCACCCATCCACTCATTCACCCACTCATTCACCCACCCACCCATTCACCCATCCACTCATTCACCCACTCATTCACCCACTCATTCACCCACCCACTCATTCACCCACCCACTGCAATGACAATAGTTTAAAGCGATTTGAAGCATGTTTTATTTTGGGGGGGGGGGTCTGACTTTTTGTGACGTCAGAACTTTTTGTGACGTCATATTTGAGGGGGGGGTCTGACTTTTTGTGACGTCATATTTGAGGGGGGGGGAGCTGACTTTTTGTGACGTCATATTTGAGGGGGGGGTCTGACTTTTTGTGACGTCATAGTTGAGGGGGGGGGTCTCACTTTTTGTGACGTCATATTTGAGGGGGGTCTGACTTTTTGTGACGTCATATTTGAGGGGGGGGGTCTGACTTTTTGTGACGTCATAGTTGAGGGGGGGGGTCTGACTTTTTGTGACGTCATATTTGAGGGGGGGGGGTGGGTCTGACTTTTTTGTGACGTCATATTTGAGGGGGGGGGTGGGTCTGACTTTTTGTGACGTCGCGTGACGAGGGGGGGGTGGCGTCAAAATCGTCCAAAATCTCGTGACGTCATTTATGAACGGCCCCAAAGACATTCATCAGTTTGTAGTTCGACCATACATCACCGTTCTGGTCATATGCGGTCTTAAGGGTTAAACAAACCAACGTGGACCAGAGTGGTGAAGTATGGTCAATGGCTGCGCTTTGAACGCCATTTGTGATGCAGGCGATCGTCTTTGTTAATCGCGGTTAAAGATCTGAGGTAATGTCACCGACGCATTGTCAGAAGATATCGAAATCTGGCCGCGGAGTTTGCAAATTTATTTGATCGTTTTTATCTCCATTGGTCTTATTAATAATAATTCGCGCGGCCGGTGATGCCGATTCGATTCGCTCGGCTCGTCGATTCGACACCCTAATCCGATTTTTTTTTTACGCGTTACAATTCCGCATTGGTAGCGCAAATATTAAATTAATCGCGTGGTGAGATGTAAATGAGCCCGCGGTGAGATTTAATCAGCGCGCGTGAAGAAAGCGGTACGTTAAGATGTTAAAAAAAAAACGAAAACCCTATCGATTCCACGGAAAGCCATGCGTCGGAATCGATTCCTTCAGAGTTGATTGCGACCCCCCCCGCCCCCCATTAGACATGCGACGGAATCAAACTTATAACGGGAATCGCTACGGGGAATCGAATCAAATAAAAACTATCACGAAGTGGGAATCGATTCCATCGTCAGTTCATGTTCCGGGGCCCGTCGAGAGCGAGAGACACAGAACGCCTCACGAATTGGCGAGACGCAGAAAGAGACACACAGAGACGGGGCAGACAGAGACACAGAAAGACACAGAGACAGAGAGACACACAGAGACGGGGCAGACAGAGAGATAGAGAGAGAGAGAGACCAGAGAGACACAGAGAGACACAGAGACGGGCAGACAGAGAGAGACAGAGAGACACAGAGACGGGGCAGACAGAGAGACAGAAAGAGACACAGAGAGACAGAGACGGGCAGACAGAGAGACATAGAGAGGGCAGACAGAGAGACACACAGAGACAGAGAGAGACACATACAGAGAGAGACACATACAGAGACAGAACGCCTCACGAATTGGCGAGACGCAGAGAGAGACACAGAGACACAACAGAGACCGGAGGGGCAGACAGAGAGACAGAGAGAGACACACAGAGACAGAGAGACACACATACAGAGAGAGAGAGAGACACGCAGAGAGAGAAGGCAGAGAGACGCAGAGAAACAGACGCAGAGAGGGGGCAGACAGAGAGAGACACACAGAGAGACACAGACACAGAGAGACACAGACACACAGACAGAGAGACACAGAGAGACACACAGAGAGACAGAGAGAGACACACACAGAGAGAGGGCAGAGACAGAGAGAGACCAGAGAGACATAGACAGAGAGACATAGACACACACAGAGACACACACACAGACACACACACAGACACACAGAGA